>CBVK0102108905.1:0-17448 GCA_900067695.1 Picea abies
ATCATCACATGTCTATCATTATCCATGTAATAAAGGAGTGATAATAAGTCAAAGTAACAACACGCAACCAATGTAACATAGAAAAATTAATGTATCAACATAAAAATAACTCAAAATGTGTGTTAATGATAAAATGTTATAATGTGGTAGCAAAGTAATCATAATAGACTAAACACACACACAAAAAAAAAGGGTATGTAGCTCATCCCACAAGAAAAGCTACATCCTCGGTGCCAAATTATAACTCCTCCCCTCATATCAGACTCTAACTTCCATTATCCACTTTTAAATATTGTTGCATCTACCTTTGACCCAATAAATAACTATGCTCCACAAGTGTCGTTGCTTAGTTGCGATGATCATTAGGGGCTATGTGTGGAATTCCTATGTGTCCTCTAATTCTATAACATCAAATTTAATACATGGTTTGTATCAAGTACATATTTCTTAAGAAATAATACATTAAATATATTGTAAATGTCTAGGTGTGGAGGTAAGCCAATATGTAAGATACTACATTGATGTGCGCTTAAATATCAAAAATATATAATATATTGGTGTCAATTTCCTTCATTTATCCAAATGCTATGAACTCACCTTTGGTTTTACACAAAGAAATACTTTTTACCAACTTGGAATTTTTTTTTTTTGTTTTTCTTATTGACATAGATTTTATATCTATGGTGTGTAGCCTTCATTCTTTGCTACACTTGTTTTACTAATTTTCCATCTCTTATAATTTTCCACTTCCTTGAGTCATCCTCACTTCTAAATTGTCCCAATTGACATGTGAGTTGAACGTTTTTCCATATAAATATTCAAACAAACCCTTCTTCAATGAATGTTGATAACCATCGTTGTAGGCAAATTATACCAGTGGAAGATAATTTTTCCAACTCTCTGGTTGATTCATTACACATATAAAAAGAATATCTTCCAAACTTAAGTTTAGTCTTTCCATCTACCCATCAAACTCTAGATGATAATCTATAGTAAAATTCAATTCATTGCACAACTATTGAAATAAACTCTTCCAAAATTTCAGAGTGGATATTTTTAATCTCAATTTGATACTATGACTTTTGGTACACTATGAAACCTTACCACTTTTTGAGTAAAAATATGGGCTATATCACACACACTGTGAATATTTTTGACTTGAATAAAGTGTGTCACTTTGGTCAATCAATCAACTACTACACAAATAGAGTCATTGGCCTTGGAATTCCTCAAAAAACCTATAATAAAATCCATTGTTATTTCCTGCCATTTCCAGTCAGGTATATGCAAGGGATTCAATTTTCCTATTGAATGTCAATGTTATATTTTTATCTTTTGAAATTCTAGACACCTTCCTACATAGGACATTGTATATGCTTTATCCTCAACCAATAATATATTTTCTCCATACTCAAATATGTTCTTTGATAACTCATATGTCCAAAATATGGACCATCGTGAGCTTAATGAAATACTAATCTTTGTAAACTTGTTTGATCTAACATATAAACTTAATTCCTCCACATAAACATCCCATATTCTTCTAGGAAACAATTTTTGTACCTTTTGATTTCCTTTTCACTTTAATTTTTCTATTCTAATGCTACACTCGAGCAATGAATGAAGTATACTGACATCATTAATTTTCATGACCTTTTCCTTTAAAAAATCCTCAACATCCAAGCATGATATTCCAAATAAGTCTTCACTCACCAGAAAGTTGGACATGGGAATCTCTGTCTCATTCTCATTCAAAAAGAAATATAGTTCACAATGACATTCTATATACATCTCTTCAACAAAAATCCCTCACAAAATTTGTCATTGAGATTTGATGCATATGTTTTCTATTTTTAATAACATAATCCAACATTTAAGATTTCAAGTTGCAACAGACCACCTCTCACAAAAATGCATAGAGAATATAGAAAGACCTCCAAGTGGAATGCATATTTCTTTAGCTCACCCACCTATCAATGAGGGTCATCTATTACCAAGAAAGGTTTGTCATTTCATTAATTGTTAACAACAACATATTTATGATACTTACACTTAATTTTATAAACTAAATCCATGGTTGAGGGAAGATTCAACCTATCCAACTCCAAGGCAAAGTTTAAACACTCATCATACCACCTTTTGTAGCTCAACACAATGTTCAGACTACCTGCACTTCAAATGGTCCTATTTACAAAGTGATGAAGAACACCTCTTTATTACAAATGTGATGTAGGAGAATCATCAAAAAGCACACGTGGAGAGACAACTCAGTGCCTTGGTGTACTGTTGAATCATTTTAGAATATTAAATGTGGGCGTTTCCTGCAAATCTTTCTCGAATTGATTGAAAAATGAAGAAGATCAAAATTATTGGGATTGTGTTATCACAAGTGATTTGGGAGTTACACTCCTAGAATTTAATGTAATGGTGCTTAAGGGGTAGTTAGCTTCTTTCGAGAAGATAGGTAGTCGGAGGGAACCCTAGGAACATTATTGTATATGTAAATGCATTGTATGCCCAAATGAGGATGTTGGAGATTAGGTTATTGGATACGATGGTAACTGCAGATTAGTAGAATATATGAGTAGGAGAAATAACTGAGACTCTGTGATAGTCTAGTCTCTATACATATTTGTAAACAAATATTCACCTTAATAGGAAAAAAACAGTTTTTCTGCATATGAAATTTTTGTGCGTTTATGTGGATATGATGAATGTTATTTGTCCATTTTTATGTATGTTGTAGATGTATGTGATAGGTTTTCATCTGCAGTAGGAAGATATAATTCTCTATCTTCGTTGATCTTGTTATATTGTTCTGAATTATTTAGGATGTGAAAGGAGTGCACAACAAAATATTGGAGGTTTTGTAGCTAGCCCAAGGAGTGTGCATATGAACTCTGTTGAGTCATAAAAGAACATGCTAGGAGGGTGCACCAATGTGATGAAAACTCAAGGGAAACCTCAAGGTTGGTGAATACCTTAGAGGAGAAACTGTGCATAGAAAGCACAGATAGATAGAGTCATTGAGAACTCTATAGAGATCTGCGAGGTGGGCATTGAGTAGGTGCAAGCGTGCACAGATGAACTCTCTGTTGAGTTCAAAGAGAAGAGTATCAGAGGAAGGTACTCACATATTTGTTGAATACTCTATAATCTCTACAAGTGTACATTGAGAAAAAGTTGTCGAGAAGGCACAAGAATCCCTTTGAGGAGTAAAGGGACTAAAACCTTAGAACTTGAGTAAGCAAAAGCTCAAGAGAGACAAAAGGGACTAAAACCTTAGAACTTGAGTAAGCAAAAGCTCAAGAGAGACAACACAAGGCATGTGAGTAGAAGTGACTTTACTTCAATTTCACAAGGTCAAGAGGAGTAGTGCAAGTTTGCACGTAGAGTGAAAGTGTGTGCCAGAGTCGAGGTCAATTTTCATTTTCAAAGCTCAGGAGGAAAAGTGGAGTCAAGACCCTAATAATTAGTTCCGCAGGAGAAGGTTCAAATGCCACAACTTGTGAACACTTACAAATTTTCCCAAGTCTAGGAGAACAAATAATCTCAGGAGGAGGAGTGACAACAATCGTCAGATCAGGGTTCAGGACTGAAAGAGTAATGCACGAGGAGAAGGACAAATCCCATCCATCGGATCTGTGTGCGAAGGACCAACAAGTGTTGGATCCAGGTAAAGTGCACGGGCCTTGACCTTTTGTGTGCACAAGGGAGTGGACTTTCCAAAGTACTAAAGTCCCAAAGTGATTAGGGATTGTCCATTATCGATAGGGACAGGTGGTGTAAGATCCACAACTCTGAAGCGAGAGCACTTCAAAAGTTTGTGGTCAAGGAGGAAGAAAAATAGTTGAAGAGCCAAAGTAGATCCTAATCATTGGTCGCCAGGAGGTACGTGTCAATAGATCTGAGCCTTTGGGGAAAGTCACTTCAGAGGATTTCAAGTGTGGAGTGTGGCAAACTCCTGAAGTCTCGAAGGCTAAAGTAAATTGAAATCGTCCATTGCGAAGGACACATGGAAGAAATCTATCGTCTTCGAGTGAAATCACTTCGAAAGGAAACGGGTGAGGAGGAATTGAAACTCCCTGAAATCACTTCGAAAGGAAACGGGTGAGGAGGAATTGAAACTCCCAAAGCCCAAATAGCTGAAGTGAATAATAGCCATCATATCCAGAGGGACACATGGAAAGGATCTTTTAACTTTGGGTGAAAGCACTTTAGAAGGGACCGAGTGCACAGGATTTGAAACTTTTGAAGCTTGAAAACCCAAAGTGGATCATGACTATTAGATCCAAAAAGATATGCATCGACATATCATGTATTTCAGGTGAAACCTCTCTGAGAGAAATCGAGCGTGAAGTTGAGAATTCTAAAGGCCAATGTCCTGAATTGGACCAGAGTCGTTGATTTGAGGAGGATGCATGGTAGAAGATCTGTCATTTCAGAGAAAAGTCACTCTGGGAGAAAAAGGAGTGCGTTGAACAAGAACTCCCGAAGGTTGGAGAGCCGAAGTTCATCTGAGCCATCCATTTGCTGAGGACATGTTTTAGCATATCTTCCACTTCGAAAGATATCCATTTTGGGAAGAACAAGGCACAGGAGTTTGAAACTCTCAAAGCCCAAAGAGATGAATTTAATCGTAGCCCTTGATCTAAGGGAGACATGCATCAATAGATCATGGAAAACCAGTGAAATCATTCCAAGAGAAAGAGAAGGAAGGGAAGAAGATCTCGGGTGTCGGTCAAGAGGCACCACTCGATATCACAAGATTGATGGTCATGCTTAATTGTAGGGACAGAAAGTGATTGGAATTTAAAAATCCTAAAGCAGGCTGCAATCGAAACCATGGTATTGCCAAAGGGATATGTGGCAACTGGTAGTGAATTGCAGGGAGAAAAGAAGTGTGGTATCAAACCACTCTTGTCCACCCCACAATCATGTGCTTACATGAGGGCACAACCTGTGGTCATATGTGAAGGAAAGGACCTGGCGAGGGGAACTAGTGTCTGTCATTTAAATTCTTTGAAGAGGCTAGGAAAGAATCCGTGGGTTTGATAGAACCTGCACTTTGAAGGAAAGGGGACCCGTGTAGATTGATTGGGGTCTAATAAAGGCCCGAAGAGTCGATCCGACTCCTTGATTTGAATGATCCTAGACTGGGAGGTCGAGCAACCCCGAGGAGAGAAAGGGGGGGTCTGCATCATATGGTATCAAAGCTTCATTTCATCTATATATTTCAGGTGAAGGAGATGAAAGAGATAGTATGATACCATCAAGTGGTATCAGATCTTAGAAATTTTCTGCATATCATAGGCAAATGTGAGAAGGTGAAAATAGATAATCTGACAACATCAAATGGTATCAGAGGTTTAATTTCTCCTATAGACAGCAGGTGAAGGAGGAAACAGAGTGCGATGCTCTTTAAATATTGTTGTAAGGTGTGCATCAAATGGTAAACAACCAGGAGGGTTGAAGGAAAAAAACATGGCTAATGAAGGCCATAATTGTGGTCAAGGAGCAGACCGCAAGAAAAAAATTAAAGGAAAAATTGAGAAGGAGCTCATTGAGATAAGAGAAAGAATGGAGTAGCTGACATTGAAGATGCAACAGGAAGAAAATGTACACTGGAGGTACAAATGGCCTTTGAAAAGAAAAGAGAAGTGGCATGTCCAAAAGTTGTTAGCCAGAAGACAACAATATGTAGTGATGAAGTGGCTGAGGCATTGTAAAAACCTCGGTGACACATAATAGGATATGGTTTACATCTATGAACTAGAAGTCAGAAGAAACCTCAATGATGAGGAAGGAAGATCAATTAAATGTCTCATAAAATTCCAGGAGGGAAGAGATGAATTTTCAAATTTCCAGGTGGGCAATGAGATGACACCAATTGAGGATCTCATAGACTATCAGGAGGGAAGCAGTGAAAATTCATATTGCCAGGTGGGCAATAAGATGGGGTCAGTTGATCTCATAGACTTCCAGGTGAGTAGAAGATAAATCCCAAATTTCCAGGTGGGAAAGGGAAGGAAAATGAGATTGTCTAAAAGTCTTAGGATCTCAGAGGAAAGATCATATCAACAAGGAATGTTGACAAGTGACAGGGAGGTAGAAAAGAGGCCTCATATGTATGAATATTCATGTGGGTTTGTAGGCCATGTGAATGAAGATAATGAGAATTTAAATACTTCCATTACATAGTAGGAGGATCATAGGAGTGTTCTAGTCATTAGGGGGATTCAAATATTCCTACCAAATAACCTAGTAGAGGCTAATACAATTGTTTCAGATGAGGATATGATGCAACAAGAATCCAAGAGAGAGGCCATGGGGCCAAATGATTTTAAAACTAATTGTTTATGTGATGCAGGTACAATAGAGGAAATACAAACAACAAGGATTTTCAAAGAGGAGGAGAAGGAGAAGACACTGATGTCTTCCCCAATAGAAAAAGAGGAGAATTCACATGAATTGCTCACTCAATGGAAGAAAGAGTTGAAGATGTTGGAGGATTGGTTGAACAATCCAGAACTAGAAAAGGACTACCAGGATGCAGTCATGGAAAGGGAAACATGATGCCAACATAAGGAGCAACTGGAGTAAGGTGAATGTATGCCAACAAGGAATATGATAGAATTAAATCCATCAGAGGAGAAAAATGAGAAGCAGATCAGTGGTGAGACTACAAAACTGGAGTTTGTAGTAGAGTGGTCAACTAGTGCCACAAAACATGAATATAACATGAAGGGTCAAATTGATCATATTGGTGAGGAGGAGAAAGAGCACACATTACAATGTGCCCAAGAGATGGAGAGAGAAGAGAATATGGTGGAATTGCTCAAAATTTTCAGCTAGGGAGATGAACATGAGGCAACTGTAGAATTGGGATGTACAACAGGAGGAGAAGAGAATTCAGAGGAATGGATCAATTTTTTTAGCCAGGAAGTTGAGAAAGAGGTAATTGTAGAATGTGAACCTACAATAGAGGAGAGAGTAGTAGATAGAAAGGATTTTTTTTATCTGTGTGAAGAAATGGAGGCTCTAGAGAGAAGGGTAAATATGCAAAGTCATCTAATCCAACAAGTCAAGTTGGAAATTGATAGAAAGGAGATGTAACAAAATGAGATGAAGGAGAAGAGACATATAGTGGACCAGTTGGACAAAGAAATAGAGGATATTAAGATATTGATGCTGGAATCATCACAAGAAGAAGAAAACACAGAAGGATGGAATAGAAGAGGACCTGTAGGAGTAGCATGGTAGCAGAGGAAGCAAGGAAGAAGAGAAAGTGGATAGCTCCAATTTTAGTTTTGGGACCTTGGAGTATCTCAACATCATAGCAGAGGGATCCATGAGCAGGAGTTCGTGATTTTCCCAGCAGTGGGGTATGAGCATCGTCAGCAAGCACACGTGGAGAGACAAATCAGCACCTTAGTGCGCTATTGAATCATTTCAGAATCTTAAAGGTTGGCATTTCCTGCAAATATTTCTCAAACTGATTGAAAACTAAAGAAGATCAAAACACTTGGGATTGAATGATCATGAGTGATCTGGGAGTTACACTCCTAGAATTTAAGGTAATGATGCTTAAGGGGTATTTATCTTCTTCCGAGAAGATATGTAGTCGGAGGGAACCCTAGGAACCTTCTTGTATATGTAAATGCAGTGTATGCCCAACTGAGGCTACTAGAGATTAGTTTATTGGATATGATGGTAGATGCAGACTAGTAGGATATAGGAGTAGGAGAAAGAACTGAGACTCTGTGATAGTCTAGTCTCTATACATATTTGTAAACAGATGTTCATCTTAATAGAAAAAAAATAGTTTTCCTACATATGAACATTTTGTGCGTTTATGTGGATATGATGAATGTTATTTGTGTGTGTTTATGTATGTTGTAGATGTATGTGATAGGTTTTCATATGTAGTAGGAAGATAGACATATTTGTATTTTTTGAGGTTGTTATATTGTTATGAATTATTTAGGTTGTGTAAGGAGTGCACACCAAAACATTGGAGGTTCTGTAGCCAACGCAAGGAGTGCACATCTGAACTTTGTTGAGTCAGAAAAGAATGTGCTAGGAGGGTGCACCAGTGTGATGAAAACTCAAGGGAAAACTCAAGTTTGGTGAATACCTTAGAGGAGAAACTATGTAGAGGAAGCACATATATATATAGTCATTGAGAACTCTATAGAGATCTCCTAGGTGGGAATTGAGTAGGTGCAAGCATGCACAGAAGAACTCTATGTCAAGTTCAAAGAGAACAGTTTTAGAGGAAGGTACTCATAGATTTGTTGAATACTCTATAATATCTACAAGTGTGCATTCAGAAAGAGTTTTCGAGAAGTCACAAGAATCCCTTTGAGGAGTAAAGGAACTGAAATCTTAGAACTTGAGTAAGAAAAATCTCAAGAGAGACAGCGCAAGGAGTGAACGAAGAAGTGAATTTAATTCAAGTTAACAAGCTCAGGAGGAGTAGTGCAAGTTTGCATGCAAAGTGAAAGTGTGTGCTAGAGCCAAGTTCAATTTTCATTGTCAAATATCAGGAGGAAAAGTGGAGTCAAGACCCTAGCAACTGGTTCCGCAGGAGAAGGTTCAAAGGCCACAACCTGTGAACACTTACAAATTTTCCCAAGTCTGGGAGAAAAAAGAAGCTCAGGAGGAGGAGAGACAAAAATTGTTAGATCAACTATAGGAAGAGATCTGTACCATTAGGTCAGGGTCTAGGACGAAAGGAGGAACATGCAAGGAGAAGAAAAGATCCCATCCATTAGATCTAGGCATGAAGGACAAACAAGCATTGGATCTAGGTCAAGTGCATGAACCTTAACCCTTTGTGTGCATAGGGGAGCAAAATTACCAAAGTCCCAAAGTGAATAGGGACCATCCATCATCCAGAGGGATAGGTGGCGTAATATACACAACTATGGAGAGAGAGCACTTCAAAATTTTGTGGTCAAGGAGGAAGTGAAATCGTCGAAGAGCCGAAGTAGATCCTAGTCATTGGTCGCCAGGAGGTACGTGTCAACATATCTGAGACTTCGAGGAAAGTCATGTAGGAAGATTTCAAGTGTGGAGTGTGAAAAACTCCCAAAGTCCTGAAGGCCGAAGTAAATTGCAACCGTTCGTTGTGAAGGACATGTCATAGAAATCTGTCATCTTCGAGTGAAAGCACTTCTGAAGGAAATGGGTGAGGAGGAATTGAAACTCCTGAAGTTTGAATAGCCAAAGTGAATCATATCCATAATATTTAGAGGGACACATGACATATATCTTTGAACTTCGGGTGAAAGAACTTCGGAAGGGACCGAGTGTGCAAGAGTTGAAACTCTTGAAGCCCAAAAAGTCGAAGTGGATCATGACCATCAGATCCAGAAAGACACACGTCGATAGATCATGTATTTTAGGTGAAAGCACTCTGAAATAAAGTTAGCATGAAGTTGAGACTTCGAAATGTCAAAGTCCTGAAGTGGACCAAATCCGTTGATTTGAGGAGGACGCATGGCAGAAGATCTGTCATTTTGGAGAAAAGTCACTCTGGGAGAAAAAGAAATACATTGAAAAAGAACTCTCAAAGGCCGGAGAGACAGACTTCATATGAGTCATTTGTTTGTTGAGGAAAGGTGTCAGCAGATCTTCCACTTCATAAGATAGCCATTTCGGGAAGAAGCAGGCGCAGGAGTTTGAAACTCCCAAAGCTCGAAGAGCCGAAGTTAATCGTAGCCCTTGATCTGAGGGAGACATGCATCGATAGATCATGGAATCTCGGTGAAATAATTCCAAGAGAAAGAGAAGGAAGGGAGGGAGGAATATCTCAGACATCGGTCAAGAGGCACCACTTGATATCACAAGAATGATGGTCGCACTTAATTGCAGGGACAAAAAGTGATCAGACTTTAAAAATTCTAGAGCAGGTCGCAATCAAAACCACGATATTGCCAAAGGGATACGTGGCAACTGGTAGTGAATTGCGGGGAGAAAATTGGTGTTGTATAAAACCATTCTTGGCCACCCTACAATCACATGCTTACGTGAGGGCACAGCCCCAGGTCATATGTGAAGGAAAGGACCTAGTAAGGGGAGCTAGTATCTGTTATTTAAATTCTTCAAAGAGGCTAGGAAAGAGCCCGCGGGTTTGACAGAACCTACACTTTGAAGGAAAGGGGACCTGTGTATATTTATTGGGGTCTAATAAACACCCGAAGAGTTGATCTGAATCCTTTATTTGAACGATCCTAGACTGGGAGGTCGAGCATCCACGAGGACAAAAGGGGGGTCTACATCAAAATGCCTACATATGGAACTATCCAATGGGGTATTGACTTCCCTCAACCACTAAAAAAAACTAAAAAGAGGAATAATCTAGATAAAAAATGGAAAATAAGACACTAAACAATTTTATTTTTATGAACAATGAGCTAGAAAACGCAAAAAACAAATTGTTATCGCTTTCTTACACCAAAAAATGCAATAAAAAAGTGTCTTAAAGGTCANAAAAGTGTCTTAAAGGTCAACCAAGCCAACTATAATCCAACTGGGTGAAAAAAAACATTGTGGAAGATAACTGAAAGTGTTAAAAGGGTTGTTCATGTAACTAGAAACCAAAAAGGAATTTTTTAATATTGGTTTCTTGTAGCTTTTATGAGGTTTCATAATTTTTTAAAGTATAGGAACTGAATATGGGTGTTGCAAAGTTACTTAAAACAACATATTTCACAATTAAAGTGCTTCTTCATGCCTTTGGGTGGAAATTCCAAGTACTAGTGGTAAGTCCTCATATATATCAAGAATTTTGGTTTTCTGAAAATTTTGTCAACTCATGTGACCAAGGAGGAAACGATTCATTATAGAAATTGTTTGAAAACAAAAAAAAAGAAGGTTTTTTTAAATTGCAAAATGAAAATTACAACATATTTCACAATTAAAGTTCTTCTTCGTGGCTTTGGGTGGAAATTACAAGTACTAGTGGTAAGTCCATAAATATGAAGAATCTTGTTTCTGTGAAATTTTTGTCAACTCATATCACCAAGGAGGAAATAATTCACTACATAAATTGTTTGAAAAAAAAAATTACAAAATGTAAAATTATATGTAGGTATAAAAATTTTACTAATTGTTTTTAGAAAAAGGAGGAATCTTGAAAGGCTTGTCAATAGACTTGAACATTGTTCATTATCAAATCTTATCTATTTATTCATCAAACAAGCAATAGGAAGAATTCACCATTTTAAAGATCCTCTTGATTAAGCACAACTCTATTATATCTTGGTACCAAGTTCTCTTAATTGATATTTTAGTAAATAAAACCAACTTAAAAAAAAGAGGGTGGGAGTCATTGTTCACAATGTCCCATTTGGGGTGGTAAAATCCATGCCCCAAACACTAGCTACCAATTGGCGTTTAAAACCACTTTGAAGGAGAGTACTCACTGTAATGGAAGAGGTCAAGGCTCCAGCTTGATAGAATTTATTGAAATTAAATTGCATAAAAGAAAAATAATCCAAGCCATATATTAGCAAAGGAATCAAACTAGTTTCCAAATTAAGTTATCCACTATTGCAATATTGAAATGTAATATACAACAAGAAATAAAATAAAAGAGCAATCTGCAACAAGTAGAGGAGAAGTGGTCCCACACAATCCTCCATTAATTAGTGTTTTTCTTGTAATGTGAGAGTTTATTTTCACTTCAGAGGTTGTTTCTGTGAACTTGAAGCCTCATAACAATGAGATATCATGGAATCTACATGTATGTAAGTTAATTTCCTAATGAAAATCTTACGACTGTATCAATTGGGACCAACTTCACTTGATACTTTTAAAAATAGGTTTGGGTCTCCAGATGACTAATTGGATTTTGTCATATATAACTTCTGCATCCTTTGCAGTCTTCGTAAATGGGGAGCCTACTGATTTTTTCAGAAGTGAGAGGGAGGTTCTCCAAGGCTTCCCTTTATCACCTCTTGTCTTCATCCCGGTGATGGAGGGACTCAGTTTATCTTTAAAGAAATCCAGGGCAGAAGGTAATATATGGGGTATAAATGTTTCTTGATTGACTAATATCTTACACCTTCTTTTCGTGGATGATGTTATCATTTTATCTAAGGCTTGTTTATGGGAATGGAAGGAAATTATGTCCATCATTGATCTATTTTGTAATGTAGTTGGTCTTACAGTGAATTTGACCAAATCGACTATTCTCTCTGAAGGCCTTGCAGAATTTGACTTGACTCCATTTAAATCCCTTTTTCCCTTTACTTTCAATACTCTTTCTGTTGGATTTAAATACTTGGGGTATTTTTTAAAAACATGCCTTTATAGAGCTTTTGATTGGAGTTGGCTGGTTACAAAAATTTCTAAGAAAATTTCAGGATGGTATAACAGGTGGCTCTCTCTAGGGGGAAGATACATCTTGATCAAATCTATGTTGGAAGGCTAGTCAATTTTTTGCATTTCCATGGAGACTCTACCTCATACCATCATTAACAAGATTCCTAAACTCATGTTTCACTATTAATGGAATCGGAAATCATATTCTTTCCATTTTCATCTCTGCAGGTGGGAGATTTTGTCTAGACCAAAATGAAATAGGGGTTGGGGGTTCCTCAATCCTTTTGATTTTAATATAGCATTGATTTCAGAAACACTGTGGAGACTGTTAAATCAGAGAAGCATTTGGAAGCAGGTACTATTTGATAAGTACATTCATAACATTTCTCTCATTAGCTATCTCAGAAGGCCCTCCTATAACTATCGATATGTCTCTCGAATGTAGGATAGTGTTTAACGATCTCTTCCTATTATCTTCCAGTGTCTTAGTTGGAACCCTGGAGATGATAGACTCATCACCATTGGCAAGGAAAAAATTCTCGGTATAGGCAGATGATTCATCCTTAATTCGGAGCTTGTCACATTCCTGAATTCCATTCAGACTTTTACATTGTCACAAGTTTCCATTTATCGGTCTCCTGGGACACGTGTGGATTTATGGAGGAGCAACATTGATTTGGGATTATCTAGGGTCCTTGCAGTTGAATGGAACACTTACACAACATATTTATAAAGGAGGGGGTCTCTCTTATTGCAAGTACAATCGATTCTCTTATTTTGACGGGGGGTGACTTCTCAGGAACCTTCATGGTGAAAAACTGCTATGATGCTATCCTCTCAAATCTAAACCTTTTGATCTGTCAGGGATGGAAGAAAAATGTATGGAAATGGGGCCTCCCTTTGAATATTACTTTATTTTTTTGGCTGGTGATGGAGGGTAGATTGACAACTTGGGATAAAATTCAATCGAAAGGGTGGCATGGGCCAAGCATTTGCCGGCTATGTAATCAAAATTCCGAAGATATAACCCACATTTTTATTCATTGTTCTTTTGTTGTTTCGGTTTGGGCTAAGTGTGTATAGTTATAGAATTTAAATTATACTTGGACTGGTATTTCCATTAATCATTGCATGGAAGATTGGGTTGGTAACAAGGCATTGTCAAAAATACTTACAATGTTGGTTTGCTGGCATATTTGGCTCGAACGCAACAATCTTTTATTTGAAGGTAAATGGCCTTCTACTTGGTTAGTAGTCCACAGGACTTTAAGTATGCTCTGGAACCTGCCCATTGGTACAAAATCGGTACCCAAAAGTTTAAGATTGAACTCTATCTTCATGATAAATGGTTATTCAGTGGCTTTCTTTGATGATTCTTCAGTGGAGAGAGGTACTTATTGTGGGGTAGGTGGCACCATTTTTTGCAGATATATGACCAAATATAGGTGGGATTTTAATGGAGAAGCTAGAACAAATACTAAAGATGAATTTTTGGGTGCTTGGGGTTCTCTTTTCATAGAAAATAAGTTAGACATTAAATACATCCAGATGATAGGTGATTCCAAGATAGTAATTGATTGTCTCAATAAAAAAGGAAATCTTCAAGCCATAAATATCTAAGGCTAGAAAGGCAAGATTAGGGAGTTGATATTGTCATTCATAGGCATGTATTTTCAACATATATTCAAGGAGGAAAATGTGGAGGCGGACAAATAATTGAAACAAGCCTTAGTTACTACAAGTGGTAGAAGGACATATACTTCTTGGGATGGTGAAAATGCTAGAACAACTTTTCATTTTGACATTTTTTAAATCCTTTTCAGGACCACTGGTTGCTTATTATTTTCTATTGTCATGTAAACATTGATAGGAATTAATTTTTTCTTTTTTGATCAACAAGATTAGGATGTGTGTCTTCTTGTTGACAGTGAACTAGTGAAAGGTAGTATTTTTATTTTTTTAGGACAGGAGGATAGGAAAAGGTTATTATACTTTTAAATATATTGTATTGTTGAAAAATTATATTTTGATATAATTCATGTGATTTTTCAGCTGGAAAAAAAAAAGATAATTTCCTAATGAAATTAATAAAATGACCCATGATGTAATGGTGTAGTATCTCTATGATTTGTTTGTTTACTTTGAATGTTAAAATGTAAGAAAAGTTTAGTTATGGTTATCCAATTGAATCTCCATTATGGATTTCTCTATACTTTAAATATGTTTGAGTTTTAATTGTTGAAGTGATTTATATTGATTGTGTATTTTGGTTTTGTGTTTGGAGTTAATCTCCTTTATGCCAAATTGTTTCCACATACTTATTGTCCACTCTAATCTTGATCATGCATGTGTATATTTTTTCCTCCATTAATACATAAGGTATGGTATTATTTGGGTCCAACTCAAAAATATATTGTGATGCATGCTCCCCAACCTTTATATTTGTATGCATTTTACAAGCATCAAGCAAAGACACCCAAACAATAACCATTGGTTTCATTGTCATTTTGTTGATAAAATTTTGAGCTTCATGTAGGTGACCAACACAAACAAGAAGTTCGACCATACAACCATATTATTCTATTGCATTTATATGTTATCATAATCACTCATGCAATGGAAACATTGTCATCCCTCACCTACTAAGCATGCATGGAATCATTCTATCAAAACACCAGTAAAGGTAACATGGATAGGGTTCATGCCACAACTTTGCATTTTTTCAAAAATTTGAAGGGATTCCTCACAAAATCCATGTATATCATATCTTGCAATTATTTCATTCCGTGAAACCACATCTCTTTGAGGTATCATATCAAATACTTTGGATGCACTCCCTATGCTCCCACATTTGGCATATAATCCTACAAGGGTATTCCCCACAAACACAATCTATAGAAATCCACTTCTATTTATGATTTTGTGAACTTGTCTTCCTTCTTGAACACCTACCATATAGGAACATGCCAAAAGAACAATGATAAAATTTTCAATGTTTGGGTTCACATCTGCTAGCTACATTTCATGGAAAAACCTCAAGGCATTTTCACTATGTCCATTATGTGTGTATCCTAAAATCATTGACTTCCACGACAATATGTTTCGATCAAGGGTTTTTCGAAAGAGATCTAGAGTCATCTATGTGCCCATTCTGCATCTATTATGAAATCATTTCATTCCAAGAGACTATGTTCCATTTAGGCATTTTTTTAAAGAGATCAAATGCCTCATTAATATAACCCTATGTTGCATAGGGAGACATCCCCACTTTTAAAATCCATGTTCCAACATTTCTAGGACATCCTTGGACATAATCTGAAATTTTCATGAACTCCACCATGGACTCAGGTAATTTTAGGGGACCATTCCCATGTTCTGTGTGAAATTTAGGGGACTTTAAGGGGACTATCCTCATGTCCCTTGATACTTTGGTGACCCTTATATGTCCTTCACACTATATATTTCTATTTGGGTTAAAAAATGGTTGGGAATTTTGTATGGTTGAGTGGATGGAACCTCTTTTGACATGAGTGCTTAAGGTTAGTTTCAACCATGTATTTATTTGTGCATTATAATAATGGTACTACTTTGGCAATGGGTTAGAGAATTCATATTATTATACCATGAGGCTCATGACCTAATCATCAAGAGTTGTGTATAGTTTGATTAACATTTTTAGTTTTATTCATTGATGGATATGTCAACCATCATTTTCTTTGAAGAATTTGATGAGGAGGGGTTCAATGTGTGCATAAAGATAGGTGTGATCAATGAACCATAACCAAGAGTTTAAATGTGAATCATGTAGATAATCTTGTAGTGGTTTCTAATGGAATTAGAATGGAATATTCAACCAATTCCCTACCTTATTACTTTTTTAAATCTCAACCTTGACTTGACTCTAACCTCAAAGTGTAACCCTCTAATATTTGTCACTAGTGATTGTTTAAGTGTAGGTTGCAATTTGTTTCATCACGGTTATATGCATGCATGCATGTATGTATGTATGTATGTATGTATGTATGTATGTATGTATGTATGTGGTTGTGCTTGTATATGTATATGTATGTGTGTGTGTGTGTGAGGGTGGGGGTAGGGGTGATATTAGGGAAAACTATATAAGTTTCTCTAATATCTTCCCCACCATCCATACATCTACCCACAAATTATTGTCCCTCACATATTTGGGGGTGTGCTCTAGCCGTTCCAGTGACTATATCCCACGGTTCCCTATTCCCCATTTTGGAAACTTGTGCAACACAAATATAACCATTATGTCCTCCCATTCCAAATTCCATAAAATAATGCAAGATGTATATAACCATTCTATGCATATCCTAAAACCATTGCAATCCCACATCTCATTCTAGTATTTTCCAAAAACATGATGTGCATCATCTATACTCCCACATTTGACATATATCCATAAGGGAATTCTCCATGAGAGATTGGGTTGTAAGTCATTTCTGAATATTTGTTCACAGATCTCCTTTTCTTGATTGGGAGATGTGAACTTGGCACATGCCAATAGAACAATGGAAAAGGTAAATTGATTGGGTTGGATGCTATATTCTAGCAATTATAAGAATGGTATCAAGGTATCCTTGTCACAACCACATCATGTATACATTGAAATCATTGCAGTACACCTTCTTCATCAACAATGATATTATTTTGGAGAGGGGTTAGGATTTTCTAATAATCCCTATCTCTATATCGAGGCTCTCTTGGAAGTATCTGAGGGGTATTGTTTGGTATTCTGAAGTTGCATCTGTTTTAATCATTTTGGGCTCTCTTATAACTCTGCTTCTCTTAAAATTTCATTTTCTCTGTCTCTTCAGAAAGAGATTTTACCATCTTGGCCAAGAACCTGAGGTTGAAGCTTCATCTCTTCCTCTTCCCATGTCTCTATCAGTTTTATTCATGAGTCTGTCAACTATCAACACATTGGACTCTACTTCGAGGGTTTCATCTTGCATATGAGCCAAGGAAGTAGCTCTTGTTTCTCTTAATAGGAGGCATAAATCAGGGTCAAAATCACTAGAATAAGTAATCTTAGCAGAGGCTTCTATAGGCTTTATCTCAGCAGGGATCTTATTGTACATTTTGTTGAAT
>CBVK0102108906.1:0-14721 GCA_900067695.1 Picea abies
CATCCCAAGTCAACGTTGGGAGGAGGTTTCCATGGATTTCATCATAGGGTTACTGAAGTATGAAGGAAAGAGTGTCATCATGGTGATTTTTGATAGACTGATCAAGTACAAACACTTTTGTGCACTCTCTCATCCTTTCAAAGCCAGTAAAGTTGCCACCACATTCATGGAGATGGTTCAAAAGCTACATGGAAGCCCAAATATTATTGTAAGTGACAAAGATCCCATCTTCATTGGACATTTTTGGATAGAATTGGTACTCAATTGGCTCATAGCTCATCTTATCATCCTTAATATGATGGACAAACCGAGATAGTGAACAAATGTCTGGAAGGCTACATTTGTTTCTTTGTCTCTAGTAAAAAATCACAATGGTTCAAGTGGTTACCCTTGGAAAAATGGTGGTATAACACTCCTTTCATACTGCAACAAAAATGACATCATTTATGGCACTCTATGGATATCACCCACCTTCCATCACTTCTTCTCAAAAAGAAAAATATAAGGCTCAAGCAGTGGAAGATCACATTGAGCATAAAAAACAAGTTCTCCAAATCTTAAAGGACAACTTGACCATGGCACAGACAACTCTGCATTGAAGTACCTAGTCAATAAACAAGTCCTTGAAGGAAGTATTTGTAGGTGGCTACTTCTCTTTCATGAGTTTTCATTCGAAGTAATTGTAAAATATGGAGGATGTAATGTAGGTCCAGATCACTTATCCAAATTGGAATAAGGGGAAAGAGGTGGAGTAATGGATGATCATCTCCCAGATGCATACCTATTTTGAATTGAATCCATCCCAGAGTATCTTGAAGACATTGTTGTCTTCCTTAGTACAAGGACCTTCCCAGAAAATTACTCTGCAACCCATAAACAACACATGGTGGTTCAAGTAGCAGACTACCAATTGATTTTGGGACAACTTTATAAGTTGGGACTAGATAGCATCCTTAGGAGGTGTGTCTTAAGCCACGAAAGGAAATATATCATGTGGGAATGCCATTCTGGAGTTGTGGGAGGACATGTTGGAGGTAAATCTACCGCATAAAAGGTACTTCAATCTATATTGTGATGGGACATGTTATTCAAAGATGCTAAATCTTATGCCAAATATTGTGACACCTGAGAAAGAGTAGGGAATCCATCACACAGAGATGAATTACCCCTTCAGCCAGTTAGAGCACTTCAAGCATTTGAGAAGTGGGTTGCTGAATTTAATGGACCAATTAACCCATTGGCCAAGCATTCAAAGGCCATATGTATCATCACCACAACAAATTACCTCTTGTGATGGGTGGAAGCAGAGACAATTCAATATTTTTCAACAGACATAGTTTCCATATTCATATTTGAAAATGTCATTACTCGATTTGGATGTCCTAGAATCCTAACCAACAATCATGGTGGTCACTTTATCAACAACACAATCACAAAATTGACAACATAATTCCTTATACAACAACATAAGAGCAGTCCCTATCATCCACAATCTAACGATACAATGGAGGCATTCAACAAGATTCTGGAAAGAGGACTAAAAAAGTATGATGTGAAAATAGGGAAGATTGGGATGATAGAGTTCCAACAATATAGTGGGATTACATGAATACCACAAAGAAGCTACACAGGTATACCCCATTTTAGTTGGTTTACGGGAAGGAAGTTGTTGTACCTGCAGAGTTTGTAACCCCTAGTCTCTATATAGCACATGATACACATATGATAAATGACGAATCAGTTGCACGAAGGGTTGAAAACTTCCAAGAACTTGAAGAAGCAAGATTCTTAGAATATTTTCATTAGTCAGTTGAGAAAGCTAGACATAAAGCTTGGCATGACAGGAACATTAAGTCCAAAATATTTGTACAAGGAGATAAGATATTACTCTATGATAGTCTGTATCAGAAACATCCAAGCAAGTTGTGCATGCATTGGTTAGGTCCATTCATAGTTGTTGAAATATGACAGTTTGGTGCAGTCAAGTTGGTGCAACTAGATGGTATCCTTCGGCCAAGTTGGGTGAATGGTGCACAGTTGAAGCCCTATATTTATCATGTTTGAACAAAATGATTGTTACTCTAGTCCAAGGGAGCTTGTACAGTAGTTAGATTTTTCTTATTTACTATAATTTCTTCAATACATGTAATAATGTCAAAGTGTGCTTAGTGGCACCATAACATATGTTTTTTTCAGTCTAAGTGTTGGTTCTTTGCAGAAAGGGTTACTCACCAGTACAGGGTTAGATGAGTCACCACTCCACTAAATAATGTAATTAAAGATGGCGGAGACCCTCATTGTGGTCGAGGGGGTGAATCTGAACTGTATCATAGCCTAAGTGTTAGTTGCATCATATCCATTCATACCCTTTATGGTAACTACAGTAAATTGTTAGAACACTCCATCAAGCTAGAAAAGCGTGATATGTGTGGATGTCGTCGATATTCTTGTCGGGATCGTTGAAATGGTAAGTCCCTCATGTTGTCCATGTTTCTTTCATTCCATTCATTAAATCCAGGATCACTTCAAGTATCTTACCCCGTTATTAGTCCTGTCAAATTTCTGAGCCAAAGGTTGCGTCGTTGGCCTAATTACATGCATATTTATGAGTGACTACTAGGTTCTCTAGTTATACCATCTATAATACCTCACGATCCCAATGTGTGAGGCACACTATTTATTTAGCTACCCTCTATTCTCGAGCTCTTTTCACCCTCACACATTCTGAGAAGTCCTTCGCTCCCCAGTCACATCCTTGATTCCCAATTCAATTTGTTTACCAGCTCTCTAGAGTCAAGATGCCAAGAATAGCTGGAGGATGAAGTTCAACTCCAAAAGAGGTAATTCTAGATGAACCATATTATCCCCCGATTGAGGTAATGGGCGATGTCAAGGGGAAGGATGAGCAATAAAAACTCATCGACCTCGACCTGATTGATTCGACAGTATTCCCTCAAATGAACATCATTATGTTTTGGCACTTGGTTGCAGACTCAATGGGGAACATGTAGTTTTTCCCAAAACCTGACTTCATCAATATGTTCAACTCAACAATTATGAACCTCATATATCTATCGGTGTTCGAGACCACTGGTGAGGTTGTGCATTGCACAAAGTATTTTATCAGTAGAGTGCACGATAGGAGCTTATGGCTCGACAGGAGATACCCAATCCATGCAGAAGACATCCAGAAACTCACAGGATTGTCCCTAGAGACTAAGGGGATGTCCAAAGGATTCCAAGGACCAAGAAAGCATGGTAAAAAGAATGGTGAGGTCATATTATATGAGAAGTTCCACATGTAGAGGGGTGGGCACATAACAAATATTGAGCCTATTATTTCAAAAACTCTGAGGACCACATGTTATTTCATCACTAGTAAGGTCATGCACTCATACTACAAGGGTGAATGCACTTTGGATGCTCTATTAGTAGCGAAATTTTGAGAAAATGAAGTAGTTTTCAATTGGTGTAGCTACCTATTAAAATAAATCCTCATTTCTTGTGAGGAAGTTTAGGTGAAATGGGGGAGCTTTACTTATGGCTACCTACTTCTCTCTTTCGCAATGTGGAAGTGGTGGCCACCCATAGGAAGACAGTTTGCACCTACAGACAAGGAGTGCCTTGTGAAATTTTTCAAACCTTAGCAGGCAAGGTCTAATTCTGAGAACATGGAGTTCAATAATGTTGCATTCCTGAAGTGGTATAACCAAATTATAGATGCAACTCAGCGGTTGCGCATACCACAGGAACTATTTAACCTGAACACAATGAATATAACATTCAGATTGAATCACTACCATACCTTTGTCTTGTCGAGGTATGCAAATCCTGATGACATCCACACAAGGTCGTTACCTTTTTACCTCGAGGAAGAATCATTCGAAAAATAAGTTATTTTGTGGACCAGAGTTAAGCGTAACCCTCACAAGTCAGGTATGCACTACCTCTTGTTAGCAAAGTTGTTGAAGAAAAAGGGGTAGAATGAAGAAGCAGGTTTGAGTTCAGGTGCAACAGAGAAGAAAAAGAAGGCTCAAAACCCAATAGACTCGGAAGAAGAGGAAGAGAAACCGATGTAGCGAAAGAAAAGAACTTTGCCACTATTTCAATAGCTTCTAGAATAGGAGGTACTATCAGGTAAGGACGTCAAAAAGATTCTAGTTGATGTGTTCATTGAAAAAATCCCAGTGAAAAAGGCTCGAACAAGTGTTTTCCTTGCAAAATTCATAGACCCGGAGCCAATATCTATGACCTTACCTCGCACCAAGGAAGCCACTCGTGCTTCCCATACTATGATTAATATTATATATGACCCTAAGTCAGACTTTAACACATACTCAACTCTCATTTTTGAGTAAGCCTCACCACCACCACCGAAAGATAGCATAGTTCCCCCACAAACCACTTCCCTCGAACCCATGCAAATGGATATACCAGAAACCTTTGGGAACCTTGAAGATCCCATAACACTGACTACCACAGCCTTGAGTTAGCCAATTTCTCCATCTATACCCATCCTGGTCTCTCTTCCTTTGGTGGAGAGCCAGAAACCAGAAATCCTAACACTCATCCCAATCCCGCAATTATCAGTCTCGGTTCCCTAGTGTCCGCTCTCAAAGTTCACCATTGATGTTTCGATGATATGAAGTACAACTCCTGAAGTTCCACTACCAATAGATACTAGAACACAACTAATTCAAGAAGAGCAACAAACTCAGTCAGGACAAAGAACAACATCATTGAAAGAGGAACTAGAGCTAGTACTCCAGGATCCGTGGCAATGCTCATAACTACTACAACTTTATCTTTCAAAGACATAGGTTCTCCCCCTACTTCCAATGGCTATGAAGACTAGACTCACACAACAATTGAGAGGTCCATCTCCAGGGGAAGAAGAAGTGGAGACACCCTCAGAAAACTCCATGGCTAGAGGGATGTCGCTTCAAGCTAGATTCCCTTTGGACGCTACTATTACATCCAGCGAGTTGGCCCATTTTCCAATGTTGCAACTAGTAGGCCTGATCATATATTCTACTGAGAACTTAGAGCATATGATCCAACAAGCCGAAAGGGAAGCTGAATTATGGAAGCAAGAAGAACTCTATGCGCAAACAAAAAGAACGCAAGACGAACATTTGAAAATTCAAGTAGAACATAAAATGGAGAAAGTGAAGGACAAACTAACAGAGGCTTGGAGAACTTTCTGAAAGACAAAGCCTCAGTTGTCAGATTTCTCAGTAATATATGAGCTAGCAGAACATATTGAATTGGTTTAGGTAGCCTGGGTTGAGCTTGAAAACCAAGCAGAACACCTAGAAGCACAATTGGAGGGAATCCAGTTAAAAGTCAAAGTACAACCCAAAGAATTAAAGAATAGTTGGAAAAGGTTGTTCTAGAAGAAAACAATGCCAAATTTTCACTGCATAAAATGACTGTAGAGGGCACCATGATATTCAAGGAAGTCATTGATTGGATGGGAGTAATATCTCGGTTCAAACAAACACTACAGGACTTGTGCTTGAAGATCCAATCCCTCAATGAAGAGGTTGCCAAAGCGCTGGATCCGTTGGAACAACAAGCTAAGTTCAATGAAATCCAGCAAGAGGACAATGATCTGAATGCACTATTTGAAGCTTTGACAGTGTCCAAGAAAGAACTCCAAGAATTTCAATCGCTAGTCCAAATTGCTTACCTACAGATGCACCAAGTGGATGCCATAGAATATTCAGAATGGAATTTCCTCATTGCATCCAAGCCAAAAGAATTCACCATAGGAACTACCTAGCAGTTTGTCGTTGAAGCTTCCTTGCTTGTTAGAAAATGGCAGGACAAGGTAGAACACTTCTAGGAGGTCAGGAAGAAATCCCTTCAACTTGTACCATAGTTGGGCCCTTTGTTTTAAGGATCCAAAGAATAAATATCTCAAGATAGAAGTGGAATCAATCTAGAAGATGAAGGCAAAGACAAAGAAGAACAAAAAGCCAACTCCGAGACCACGAAAGAGCTAAAGACTTGACTCGGGACAAGTCAAGGATTGTGGTCGGGGCCAGTTGGGCCCTTCGTTTTGTTGAATAGAACTTGTGCAATATTCTTCAAAGCTTAATAAACAAGAAAAGGAAGGAAAAGAAGGTTGATAAAAGGGAAAGTGCACCAGGAAGTAGTTAGAATTCAATGGAGGCATTCAAGAATATTTTGGAGAGAGGACTAAAAAAAGTATGATGTGAAAATAGGGAAGATTGGGATGATAGAGCTCCAACAATATTGTGGGATTACATGACTACCACAAAGAAGCTACACAGGTATACCCCATTTCAGTTGGTTTACGGGAAGTAAGTTGTTGTACCTGCAGAGTTTGTAACCCCTAGTCTCTATATAGAACATGATACACATATGATAAATGAAGAATCAGTTGCACAGAGGGTTGAAAACTTCCAGGAACTTGAGGAAGAAAGATTCTTAGAATATTTTCATTAGTCAGTTGATAAAGATAGACATAAATCTTGGCATGACAGGAACATTAAGTCCAAAATATTTGTACAAGGAGATAAGGTATTACTCTATGATAGTCTGTATCAGAAACATCCAAGCAAGTTGTGCATGCATTGGTTAGGTCCATTCATAGTTGTTGAAATATGGCAGTTTGGTGTAGTCAAGATGGTGCAACTAGATGGTATCCTTTGACCAAGTTGGGTGAATGGTGCACACTTGAAGCCCTATATTTATCATGTTTGAACAAAACAATTGTTACTCTAGTCCAAGGGAGCTTGTACAATAGTTAGATTTTTCTTATTTACTATAATTTCTTCAATACATGTAATAATGTTGAAGCGTTCTTAGTGGCACCATAACATATGTTTTTTTCAGTCTAAGTGTTGGTTCTTTGTAAAAAGGGTTACTCACCAGTACAGGTTTAGATGAGTCACCACTCAACTAAATAATGTAATTAAAGATGGCGGAGACCCTCATTAAGGTCAAGGGGGTGAATTTGAACTGTATCACAACCTAAGTGTTAGTTGCATCATATCCATTCATACCCTTTATGGTAACTACAATAAAATTTCAGAACGCTCCATCAAGCTAGAAAAGCGCAATATGCGTGGATGTCGTTGATATTCCTGTCGAGATCATTGAAATGGTAAGTCCCTCACGTTGTCCATGTTTCTTTCATTCCATTCATTAAATCCAGGATCACTTCAAGTATTTTACCCCGTTATTAGTCCCGTCAAATTTCTGAGCCAAAGGTTGCGTCGTTGGCCTAATTACACGCATATTTATGAGTGACTACTAGGCTCTCTAGTTATACCATCTATAATACCTCATGATCCCAATGTGTGAGGCACACTATTTATTTAACTACCCTCTATTCTCGGGATCTTTTCACCCTTACACACTCTGAGAAGTCCTTCGCTCCCCAGTCTCATCCTTGACTCCCAATTCAATTTTTTACCAGCTCTCTAGAGTCAAGATGCCAAGAATAGCCAGAGGATGAAGTTCAACTCCAAAAGAGGTAATTCTAGATGAACCATATTATCCCCCGATCGAGGTAATGGGCGATGTCAAGGGAAAGGATGAGCAAGAAAAACTCATCGACCTCGACCTGATTGATTCAACATTATTCCCTCAAATGAACATCATTATGTTTTGGCACTTGGTTGCGGACTCAATGGGGAACATGTAGTTTTTCCCAAAACCTGACTTCATCAATATGTTCAACTCAAAAATTATGAACCTCATATATCTATCAGTGTTCAAGACCACTAGTGAGGTTGTGCATTGCACAAAGTCTTTTATCAATAGAGTGCATGACAGGAGCTTATAGCTTGACAAGAGATACCCAATCCATGCAGAAGACATCCAAAAAATCACAGGATTGTCCCTAGAGACTTAGGAGATGTCCAAAGGATTCCAAGGACCGAGAAAGAATGGTAAAAATAATGGTGAGGTCATATTATATGAGAAGTTACACACATAGAGGG
Organism: Picea abies; assembly: GCA_900067695.1. NCBI lineage: Eukaryota > Viridiplantae > Streptophyta > Pinopsida > Pinales > Pinaceae > Picea > Picea abies. Next base: position 7,977 of record CBVK0102108906.1, read on the forward strand.
GTGGGCACATAACAAATATTGAGCATATTATTTCAAAAACTCTGAGGACCACATGTTATTTCATTGCTAGTAAGGTCATGCACTCATACTACAAGGGTGAATGCACTTTGGATGCTCTATCAGTAGCGAAAGTTTGAGAAAACGAAGTAGTTTTCAATTGGTGTAGCTACCTATTAAAATAAATCCTCATTTATTGTGAGGAAGTTTAGGTGAAATGGGGGAGCTTTACCTATGGCTACCTACTTCTCTCTTTCACAATGTGGAAGTGGTGGCCACCCATAGGAAGATAGTTTGCATCTGCAAACAAGGAGTTCCTTGTGAAAATTTTCAAACCTTAGCAGGCAAGGTCTAATTCTGAGAATATGGAGTTCAATAATGTTGCATTCCTGAAGTGGTATAACCAAATTATAGATGCAACTTAGCAGTTGCGCATACCATAGGAACTATTTAACCTGAACACAATGAATATAACATTTAGATTGAATCACTACCATACCTTTGTCTAGTCGAGGTATGCAAATCCTGATGACTTCCACACAAGGTCGTTACCTTTTTACCTTGAGGAAGAATCATTTGAAAAATAAGTTATTTTGTGGACCAGAGTTAATCATAACCCTCACAATTCAGGTATGCACTACCTCTTGCCAGCAAAGTTGTTGAAGAAAAAGGGGTAGAATGAAGAAGCAAGTTTGAGTTCAAGTGCAACAGAGAAGAAAAAGAAGGCTCAAAAGTCGACAGACTCGGAAGAAGAGGAAGAGAAACCGATGCAGCGAAAGAAAAGGACTTTGCCACTATTTCCATAGCTTCTAGAATAGGAGGTACTATCAGGTAAGGATGTAAAAAATATTCTAGTTGATGTGTTCATCGAAAAAATCCCAGTGAAAAAGGCTCGAACAAGTGTTTCCCCTGCAAATTTCATAGACCCGGAGCCAATATCCATGACCTTACCTCGCACCAAGGATGCCACTCATGCTTCCCATACTATGATTAATATTATATATGAACCTAAGTCGAACTTTAACACATACTCAACTCTCATTTTTTAGTAAGCCTCACCACCACCACTGAAAGATACCATAGTTCCCCCACAAACCACTTCGCTTGAACCCATGCAAATGGATATACCATAAACCTTTGGGAACGTTGAAGATCCCATAACACTGACTACCACAACCTCGAGTTAGCCAATCGCTCTGTCTATACCCATCCTGGTCTCTCTTCCCTCGGTGGAGAGCCAAAAACTAGAAATCCCAACACTCATCCCAATCTCGCAATTATCAGTCCTGGTTCCCTAGTGTTCTCTCTCAAAGTTCACTGTTGAGGTTTTGATGATCTAAAGTGAAGCTCCAAAAGTTCCACTACCAACAGATACTAGAACACAACTAATTCAGAAAGAACAACAAACTTAGTCAGGACAAAGAAAAACATCATTTAAAGAGAAACTGGAGCGAGTACTCTAGGATTCGTGGCAATTCTCATAAGTACTACAACTTTATCTTTCAAAGACATAGGTTCTCCCCCTACTTCTAATGGCTATGAAGACTAGACTCGCACACCAATTGAGAGGTCCATCTACAAGGGAAGAAGAAGTGGAGACACCCTCAGAACACTCCATGGCTAGAGGGATGCCACTTCAAGCTAGATTCCCCTTGGACACTACTATTACATCTAGCGAGTTGGTTGATTTTCCAATGCTGCAACTAGTAGGCCTGATCATAGATTCTACTGAGCACTTGGAGCATAGGATCCAACAAGCCGAAAGGGAAGCTGAATTATGGAAGCAAGAAGGACTCTATGCACAAACAAGAAGAACGCGGGAGGAACATTCAAAAATTCAAGTAGAACAGAAAATGAAGAAAGTGAAGGACAAACTAACAGAGGCTTGGAGAACTTTCAGAAAGACAAAGCCTCAGTTGTCAGAGTTCTCAGTAATATATGAGCTAGCAGAACATATTGAATTGGTTCAGGTAGCCTAGGTTGAGCTTGAAAACCAAGAAGAACACCTAAAAGTGTAGTTGAAGGGAATCCAGTTAAAAGTCAAAGTACAACCCAGAGAATTAAAGAACAGTTGGAAAAGGCTGTTCTGGAAGAAAACAATGCCAAATTTTCACTGCATAGAATGACTGTAGAGTGCACCATGATATTCAAGGAAGTCATAGATTGGATGGGAGTAATATCTTAGTTCAACCAAACACTACAGGACTTGCGCTTGAAGATCCAATCCCTCAATGAAGAAGTTTCCAAAGCACTGGATCCACTGGAAAAACAAGCTAAGTTCGATGAAATCCAGCAAGAGGACAATTATCTGAATGCACTATTTGAAGCTTTGACAGTGGCCAAGAAAGAACTCCAAGAATTTTGATTGGTAGTCCAAATTGCTTACCTACAGATTCACCAAGTGGATGCCATAGAAGATTCATAATGGAATTTTCTCATTGCATCCAAGCCAAAATAATTCACCATAGGAACTACCTAGCAGTTTGTTGTTGAAGCTTCCTTGCTTCCTAGAAAATGGCAGAACAAGGTAGAACACTTCTAGGAGGTCAGGAAGAAATCCCTTGAACTGGTACCATAGTTGGGCCCTTTGTTTTAAGGATCCAAAGTATAAATATCTCAAGATAGAAGTGGAATCAATCTAGAAGAAGAAGGAAAAGAAAAAGAAGAACAACAGGCCAACTTCGAGACCATGAAAGAGCTAAAGACTTGACTCGGGACAAGTCAAGGATTGTGGTTGGGGCCAGTTGGGCCCTTCATTTTGTTGAATAGAACTTGTGCAATATTCTTCGAAGCTTAATAGACGAGAAAAGGAAGGAAAAGAAAGTTGATAAAAGGGAAAGTGCACCAGGAAGTAGTTAAAATAAAAAACAGTTGGAAGGACAACACAACAAAATTTTTGAAGAAAGAGGTTGCAATAGAATCAAGAAGAAGAGAGAACTCTCAGGTTCTCAACCAACAAGATTGGACCATATTATATACAAAATCCATATGATTGTAATAGGGGGGATCTAGTTATTGTTGTTTTTAATTGAGTTGAATAATGAGAACTCAATTTTGGAACCAGATTGTAAAAGGAAAGGGAAAAGAGTCACATACTACTCTAGAGGTAGCAAGAGAAAGGGGATGAGATAACCTTCTCTTGGACTATTTGAGAATAACTTGTTGATTATATTTGACATGACTATTTGCATGTCTGACTCAAGCTGCTCATGTATCCTGAGAAGAGATATGATATAATATAATACAGTTGGAGACCCAATTAAAAAGAAAATCTCTTGTGTACTTCATCTTCTGATTCTGTAGAATGTTATGTTGTGTTATCTTTTATGTTTGATATTATTAATGATTATAACTTCCATATGAATGTCTACGCAGCTTTGTTTCTCCCTTCTAGTTTAGGATATGTTCAAGACTACAACAGGTTTAATCTATCTTACGTGGGATTAGTATGAATATTGATACTTCGAGGATCTGACTAAGTGTTCTTCTTACCCTTCCCTATCTCACTCATCTCATTTGTTCTTCGAGTGAGACTTCTTCCCTCCTAAGAATATGAAAACTCTAGTGCAATAGACTACATCGGTACCTTTTGTTGGTAACCTGAAGAGGACCCTAGTCTGACAACTTTGCGCCAACAAATTTCACTCACCCAAATATGGATAAATTAATCACCTAAAAGAGAATAATAAAAAACTATTTGCACAAATCAATAATTTAGAGGATAAAATTTAGTGCAATCAAAAGCTAGAAGAGGAGAATCAACATCTCAAGAAGAAATTATTAGAGAAGGGTGAAGAAAAGTATTCCTTAAAGATGATTAATTAGAAATTGCTTGAACAAATCAAAGGTTAAAGGATGAGAAGCCAGAGATTCATAAACTTAAAAATAAATTCAACAACTTAGAAAATGATGAAAACATTTCCCCCCTAAGGAACCATAATCGAAATTTTCTTATGAAAATCAAGAAGTTGAAGGATAAAAGAAAAGACAACCATAGTTAGACCAATATACCAACAAAGAACCACTAGTCAACAGAGAAATAATGATTGAGCCAGCTAAAGTAGTAATATCATCAAATATTGAAGTAAAAATCATGTAATATCCAAATATCTCTAACAATAAACATTTAATGATCAACAAAGTGGCACAAGTATGCAAAGAAGGCATACTACAAAATGTGAAACAAGAAGGCACTACAAACATGGTAAGAAAATACCATGCTATAAGGATGCCTTATCGTCATCCAAATCATAAGAGGCAAAGTAACCAAAGATAAAATCAGTATGAAAAATTAAGTGAAGTTCCTATTATATGGAAGAGAAGTTCAAGTGTGGAATCTTAAATCATTTCCCAAATCATAGAAATTGTTGCCACACAATTTTCTAGAAAATTGACTTAGGGTGGTCTCACCTTTTCAAAATAATATAGTTCTACTCAACACTTTGCAACTCATATCATCTCATATCATCAACCATGACAGCTTCAAGAACATAGAATCATGAAAAGATATTACAAGCCAAAACACATACAATATTTTCCATAAGTTCCTTGAGGACAAATCATTTTAAAAGGGTAGGTAATGTAATGATCATACTTTCAAGATTATGTAGATTTAAGGTATTGTTTTTATTTGAAAAGTACAAATGTGCAAATCTTGATGTTGTGAAAAACTAAAAAAAAATACCATGCATAAGTCTTATAATTTCAAAATGTACTTGTTATACTTATAATCATTTACAAGTCATGCCTCACTTAAAAAATTTCGTAAGTCTTTCCATATTCAATATTATATTTTTTTTTAATAGACATGTGTCAACTCCACGTTGAGCACAGAAGGAATTACACATCTCCCCTATACTGGGTTGTAGAAAGTGCCAATGGACGCAATAATTGATGACTTATTGGGATTTTAATGTAATTATTATCTCATGAGCATTATATTAGGAGGTTGTTAAGGTTTTGAAGGGATATTCTTCATTTCTAATTGTATCAATGAGGAGAGAGTGCATGAGAGCTTCATGAGAGCTTGAGAGAGTCTGCACCCTTACTTGTCATGGGAAAGGGAAACACTTGTATTTTATATATCACATTTAATACTTTTAAAAGGGAATGTCATTTTCTCTACATTAGTTGGGAATTTCAATAATTTAACTTTAAAAATTCATATAAATGTCTCTAAAATGTGACATGTACCAATAGGAGTTGTCCCACCTTAATATGACTATCAAAATGGAGGAGGTCAATTTTAATACTATTGATATGTTCCACCCATGGAAATTAACAAAGAATGCATTATCAATCATTGAGTGCATGGATTGATTTCAGATGATATATCACAAAACAATAGGACATATTGATTTTATTGATGATAATAAAAAGATGTTTTAGAGAAATAAGGGAATTGAAATGATTTCAGCGATGATATAACAAAAAACAATAGGGTGCATTTATTTTAAAGATGGTACAATGAAAAATGATTTAAAAAAAATTGTTGCATTGATTTTAATAATGATATAATGAAAAACATTGTGATGCATTGATTTTAGTAATGATGCAATGATAAATTATTTAGAGTAATTAGTTGCATTGATTTCAATAATGATATAATGAAAAACATTGCTATGCATTGACTTTAGTGATGATAAAATGATAAATGATAAATGATTTAGTGCAATTAGTTGCATCAATTTCAATAATGACATAATACAAAACAATATGCATTGGTTTTAGTGATGATACAATGAAAAATGATTCAACATAATCAAATAGTTGTATTCTATTGTTTATTTTGGAGATAGATCAATTATATTGGTAGGTGATTTGCGACAACTACTTCATATTCTGGAGAGACCTGCATATGCATATGAAGGTCGTGCAAAAAAATTATAGAATTTGTTCATAATTTTTGTAACTCTTGATATAATGTTAAGGAAATATGGACAAAGAAATGATCAAAAACATTTTAGACATCTGTTAGAGATGAAATTTCTATTGTAGAAGACTATAAATTACTAATGACACATATAGATACCAGTATGGAGGTCCCACAAAAGATTCTTTTGATGAGGCTATGCATTTGTTTACAACAAATGATGATCTCGACAATCACAATAAGTGTTGTTTGATATCACTAAATTGCCTTATTTCACGAAGTGTTTCTACAAGAGTAAGTAGCAACTACTCCATGGAAGCAAATGAGGAAAAATTGGACAATGAGCAACTACTCCATGGAGGCAGATAAGGAAAAAATTGACAATGAGCTTCATAATGTTGTTGGAACTAGGGTTATTCTTAATTCAAATTTATGGACTAATGTAGGAATTTTTAATGGTACCCTTGGGGTAGTTGAGCATATTTTGTATAATATAGCATCATCCCCTCCTAAACCTCCCACATATGTTTTAGTAAGATTTGATAACTATATGGGAGTTTCAAGAGATAAATTATTCACTCAAACTATTTGTATTATACCTATTTAAAGAGGTAATAATAGACAAATTACATTGGATATTAACAATCCATAAGTCACTTTTACTACAATATATAAGTTAAATCTTTGCATGGTCTTCAATTTCAACCTCCATTTCCATATGATCAATATGAAAAGATGGAAAAGTGTGTTGATATATTTAAGAGAAAAGCTAAAGAAAATATATGGAAAGAGTTATTCAATATCTTCCTCATATCACTTTTTAATGATATATATATATATATATATATATATATATATATATATATATATATATAT
>CBVK0102108914.1:0-13695 GCA_900067695.1 Picea abies
GATCTAGGGAGATCGGTTTGTGTCCGTACTTACGGATTTATCCAATAACATATCTAAGGATGGTAAGAAAAATTAAAACTAAGATTTGTTCCCAAATTCTTCCAAAGGGTCCTCCAAAAATGGCCAACAAACTCAGTATCCTTGTCAGAAACAATACTCATAGGAAGTCCATGCAATCTTGTTACTTCCTTGAAAAACAAATTGTCAATATTGGTTGCATCACTTGTTTTAGTACTTGCTATAAAAATGAGCCATCTTGGAGAATCTATTAACTACAACAAATATAGAATCATTACCTTTTTTAGTCTTAGGTAGTCTAAACACAATATCTATACTTATTGAATCCCATGGCCTATTAGGAATAGGGAAAGGTTGATATAGTCTTGTATTTTTTCTTCTTCCCTTGGCATGTTGGCATATCCTGCATCTCTGAACAAAAATTTTCACATCAACCTACATTCTTGCCCAAAAATAATGTGCACTCAATTGAGCAAGTGTCTCATTTTTCCCAAAATGTCCTACCAAACTGCCACTATGATTCTCCTTCAACAAGTTCTCTCTCATGGAGAATTTAGGAATGCATAATTGCTTGTCCTTGAATAAAATTCCTTCTTGAAGCATGTACTCCATCCATGGACTCCTATCTCTATGTATGGGATCCTCACATGTTGCATAAGCCTCATTAAATTCTAAAGCATCCTTGTATATTTCTTTCAAGGTATCAAATCCAAAGATATTCACTTGAGATTCTTGCATAATCAAACTTCCCCTGCTTAATGCATCTGCAACTTTGTTAGATTTCCACTTGTTTGCTTGATAACGAAGGTAAAACTTTGCAAAAATTTAATCTTTTTTACATGCCTTTGACTTAATTTGGTTTGACTACTAATTAATTGTAAAGCATGGTTATTAGTATGAAATACAAACTCTTTAGGCATTAAATAATTCCTCCACTTCTTCAAAGCTTGGATAATGGCATATTTTTTTTTTTCATATGAGGAATAATTCTTTATGGCATCATAAAGTTTCTCACTGAAGCAGGCAGTTGGCTTACCTTCTTGACTCAAAACAAAACCTATAGCAATCCCACTAGCATCACATTCCACTTGGAAAAGTTTACCAAAATCAGATAGAGCTAGAATAGGTTATTTTGTGATCTTCTTGAGTAATTGAAATATTTTATTAGCTTCCTCGGTCCATTGGAGCATCTGCTTGTTTCCCTTAATTGTTTCTACGACTGGAGCACAAATCCCACTAAAACTTCTTATAAATTTCTTACCTCAAAGACATTCCTTGGATTAGGCCACTCTATTATGGCTTTCACCTTCTCTTTGTTCATCTTCAATCCTTCTTGTGATATGAAAAAACCCAAATAGATCAACTTTGTCTTCATGATAATACACTTCTTAAGATTGATTAATAATTTATCTTTTTGCAACTTATGCAAAACCTATATAATATGTCTAAGGTGATCCTCCCTTGAATGACTATAAATCATAATATCATCTAAGTAAACAATGAAAAATTTACCTGTGAAATCCTTAAGCAGTTCATTTTTTAGCCTCACGAACGTGCTTGGATCATTTTTCAATCGATATGGCACCACCAGCCACTCGCAAATCTCATCATTGGTATTAAATGTTGTTTTCCATTCATCACCCTCTCTGATTCTTATCTGATGGAATCCACTTTTTAAGTCTATCTTATAAAAATACCTTGCACCACTTAGACAATCCATCAAATCATCAATTCTAGGAAAAGGGAATCTATACCTAATTGTGATCTTGTTGATGGCTCTTGAATCTATACACATTATCCAACCTCCATCCTTCTTAGGACTCAACATTGTTGGAACATCACAAGGACTCAAACCCCCTCTTACTGGCCCTTTTTCCAACAATTTCTGTACTTGATTCTTGATTTCTTCATTTTCCTTTGGAGTCATCTTGTAAGCTTCCTTGTTTGGTATATTGGCTCCTGGAATGAGATCTATATGATGGTCAATGCTTCTCATTTGGGGGTATTTCATTAGGTAAGTCATCCACACAAATATAAACAAACTCAATCAACAAATCTTGAATTTATATAAGAAGATCAATCCATTTTGTGCTAGTAATAACTATTCTTGGTTTGTCAATCAATGAAAAACCTACCTCCTCATTTATAATCTGATGTAATAATTATTTACCACTGATCATTGGCACTTTAGGACAATTGCCTTCAACTGCATTCTCATCTTTCAAAGGGATGAGTGTGTGTTTTCTTCCATCTTTGTTGAAACTATAAGTATTACTTCTTCCATCATGGATTTCTCTATTGTCAAACTACCAAGGCATACTTAAGAGAACATGACAAACATCCATTGGCATAACACCACATGTTACCTAATATTTGTAACTCCCTATCTAAAATTCCACTTAGCATTCTTCATTTAATAAGACTTGGTGTCCTTTTTGCAGTCAAGACACCTTATAGGGAGTTGGATGTGTTGTCTTCTTTAGGCCTATTTTATCAACCATTTCAGTAGACACAAGGTTGTCAGTACTTCCACTATCAATAATAACCTTGCAACATTTACCTATAGTCTTGCATGTGGTTTTGAACAACGTATTTCTTTGAGGAGGTTCATGTGTCTCCTTGTTTGGCTCAAGACTCTTTTCATGATCAATGACTCTCCCACCTTAGGTGAATCTTCATGAGAAGGTGATTCCACACTCTCCTCATCATCTTGGAAAATATGTGCACTCCCTTGGCTTGTTAAATGATTCTTTGGACATTCATAGGATCTATGACCAACATATTTGTTACATCTAAAACATTTGCCCAAAACACCTCTACCTCTACCTCTTGAGTAAGGTCTTCTACCTCTAAAAGAATCATTACCTCTTGTGGATTTTTCTTGATGGTGTGGGTTGTTGGCCTCTTCTTTCTAAACTTGTAGTTAACCTCTACCTCTAAAAATTGTGCCTCTACCTTGTTTGTTTTCTAGATATTGTGTTTGTTTTCTAGATAGTTTCTTCTCTACCTTAAGAACACACTAAGTTTCGACCTTAAAACTTACATACATTCCATTCCAAAAAAACAACTTACTGCTTATCTTATACACCATGAGGAAGATGACTTTCACCCAATAGATCTATTAAGATCTTCCATTATTAAATAAATCAAAACCAATTCCTAACCTTACTCTAACACCCCTAAATACATATTAAACAAGTAAATTTTATATGTTAACTCATTATGTGAGATGAGGATGTTATAGAGATACAAGAGATTTGGATAATCTCCTCCACACTTATGAACCCAAAAATACTTAGGACCTACATGAAAAAGCAAGAAACAAACGTGTATCACTAGTGATGCACCTGCATCAAAAATATGATAAATATATTTTAACATCATTCTATATCAACTTAAAAAGATATAATATTTATAATTGATAATAATGATGATACTATTATATGTTACCCCCACACATATAAGAGAAATTTGATATTTACATCTCATATATAAAAATTGTAATATAGAAAAATAGGGAGATACTATGTTTAAATTAGATAAAAACAATTCATTTTAAATGATTAAAATTTTATACATCAAAGAATTTAATTCATATATATTTATATTGATTAAATAAATAATATAAAAAATGAAATGAAATATTTTATATTTTAACAAATTTATATATATATATATAGGTAAAAATAGGATATTTATTATAAAATTTTAATTTGAATCTAATTATATTGTTATTGTAATTTATGAAGTCAACTAATTTTAGGTTAAGTCTCACAAATAACCTGTTTAATCTATAACTAGTATATTAATGTTTAATCTATAACTAGTTGTAATAACTTTGAACTTTGTTATAAACTGGAAAAAAAATATTGTAATTCAATGTTAAAACCGTCTTTCTCTTGATGGAATTTAAGAGTAAACTCCACCTCATTCTCTTCTCCCGTGGCTTAATTCCATATTACCTGGCTATCTGTTCGATGTGTCGTGTGATTGACAATGATGTTGCTCATTCACGTTGATCCATGCACGGAGCAATGCAATAATCAACCTTAGATAATTTATAATATTTAGGCCCTGTAGCGTTCCTGTATTAAACATGCACAGACAAATTTATCAACTAATATAATGTACATGACTCACTTAGGGTACGAATCCGGTCACAAATATTCATACCTGCGTCAAGTAGGTTGCCCATGAATTTACGCCGATCATTCATCATTTTGTTTTTAATAAATATCAACCTGAATCTGCGTATAAAAATATATTTTTGTCTCCGTATCTATACCAGTAAAGGGCATCAGACCATTTATTAATTTAGCTGCTGGCACCCACTTTACACTCGTGTAAAGCAATCTGTTAAACGTGTTTGCTTACAAATCTGATCTCCATAAATAAATGGATGGAACAGGGTGCCAGCTTTTGGATTTCGGCGTTGGCTGCTTCGGAGAAGCTGAGGTTTATTCTTTTAAAACGTTAAAAGCTCCTGTTCCAACTTCCCACATCTGAAATCAATCCAATGCATGCATGCGCCCATCGATTTCGTAAATATAAAATATGAAATAGAGAAAGACAGTGGAACAGTTCTCATAAACCTGACCAAACGCTCGTGCAGCGGCATCATTTATATTTTTTGTCTTTGCAAATCAATTCTGGGATTGTATGCATTATAACGCAATCCAATTATTTAGCTCTTCTGTCTTATTACTCCAACAAAAATAATAAATATCTTCTCGTAGAACGAGAAGAGATAGAGACAATGAAGACAAGTAATAGTTTTTAGCCATACAGCATCATTGCTGACCTAACCCTAATATAAATTTGCCCGTTAGAGATCAATTTAGAGGAATAATAAAAGAGAGGTTACTGCACTTTGTCGGCTAAGTGGCCGACTAGCGTCGTGCCCACCGCAGATTTTTGAAAGTGTCAAATGTCAATGATGGCGTTATTATACTCATCCGTTTCATTGTGTTCAATTGTTTAATGTTCATGAAGATGGTTGAGTGTAGTTTCTCTTCACCTCACAATTAATTAAGTCCAGGGGATGACTATGGCTGTGAGTCCTCACTTTGGACCTCTGAGGCATGTGTCACGCACAAGCATGCCATATTTTTAAGTTAAGCTGAGGCTGTGGTGATTGCTGAGAGTTCAGGCACCGTAATCTTCAGTGGAGAGGGTTTATGCAAGAACTTACTTTATCCTCAGCTCATTTTTCATTGCTTAGATTTACTTTAGATTTACTTCACAATCCCAGTTCATTTTCCATTGCTTAGATTTACTTGAGAATCCCAATTCATTTTCCATTGCTTAGATTTATATTTGAGAATCCCAAAAACAGCATACCCAAAAATATAAATGAAACCCAGAAAAGAAACGTTAGCTAGGTTGTGGTTTTAACCATGAATATCCAATGAAACATGTTTCCAAAAGAGAAAAAAAATTACTTTTTCTTAATCTTAATTGTGGTTTTATTTGAAAGTTATTAAAAAACCCATATTTAAGTAGCCAATAAAAATGATTTATAAAAAAATATATCAGTGGTGGTTTAGAATATTTATTTTTAAAAAATATGTAAATTGAATTGTGATTCAATCATAAATATGAATCAATTGGAGTAAGTTTCATTCTTAATGTATTTTTAACCACTCACATAGGAAGGTTGTATTTGATAATTCTCAAATTAACACATTTAATTTTTAATCTATAAAATGATATAAAAAATTCATTTACTATATCAACAAGAATTTATCAAAATTATTATATATTTATTTTTTTAACATTTTATTATAATTCCAGATGAAAATTTATACAAATATATATTCTAACCCCTCAAAAATAGATGGAGTGGCACAATTGAAAACATATACTAATGAAGTACACATCTTCACATTTTACATAAATAAGGATATGCTTGTGTGTAATTTGCAGAAATGAACATCCTCATCCCACTACATAAAAGTGGAGGTGAAAACAACATATCTCCTCTTTAAAGTCAAAATAAAAAGATTCACCTACTTTAAAACAATTTGAATTATAAATTTTAAATCAAAATTTTTAATAAGTTAATTCAATTTTTTTTTCTGAATGTAATGTTAACGTTTATTTTCTTTATTCTTCAATTATTTAATCTAACATATTTTTAATATAAATAATTATCTTTCTTATAAAGTGTTAATAACAAGTCCCCGAGGTGTAGGACAGTCGGTGACGGAGTGTGTTGTTAAGCCACTACAAAGTCACCGGTTCGAAACCTGCGGGGACAAAAAATCCAACCATGTTAAGGGTTGGTGTGGCTCACGCCGGGAAGGGTTGGTGTGGCTCACGCCGGGCCACAGGTTAATCGCGTAGCCAACAGGTCTCGCACAAATTAACAAACAAAAAAAAAAATGCTTTTAAAATCCCCACTTTATTTGTCAATATGGCATTGACATTAAAATTAATTATTTAAGTTATATGTCCTATCATTTATCATATTGATGTTATATGTTATATCATATGATATTTATTTATGATCCCCATTTTATCATATTTATATGTTATATCATATGATATGATACCCATTTTATCAAATTTATATGTTATATCATATTATATTTATTTATGAATATGGCATTGATATATTCATTATTTAAGTTACTTGTTTTATCATTTATCATATTTTTATCCATTTAAATATATTTTATTATATGATATTTATTTATTCTATCCACTATTATAATAGTGGACATTGGTATATATATAAAAACAAATGGATGAACATTAAATTTTTAAATTTTTTTAATATTCATTTATATTAATATTAATATTTATAATTAAATTTAATTAATAATCAGATAGTTTTGCAAATAACTATAAAATTTATAATGATAAAATCATGAAAATTTAAAATCAAATAATAATTTAAGTTAATTTAAGTTAATTTAACTATCTTCCAAATTTTATTATTAGAAAATATATTAACATCTTATTTATTTTTAAATGGGATAGTTAATTAAATCAATTTACTTATTGAAAAAACTATTATTAAAAAAGAAAAAAATCCTTTAAAAATATCTAAGTTCTATGATAATGAATTTTAAAAATTTTGATGATTAAATGTAATTTTTTAAAAGATAATTATAATTTAATTAATTAATTTTAATATAAAATTTTCAATTAATATTATTTTATTTGTTTATTACTAAATATTAATTATAAAAATAAATTATAATATTTTCTTTAAATGATATTTTTCTTTAATTAATTTTTTTAATTTGATTTAATATTAGGAAAAAAAACCATTTATTACAATTATTAATTTTTCATTATAATGTACACATCATTAAATACAATATATGTGTACCATGTTATATAATTATTTAAATCAATTTTTACTTTATTTATTATTGAAATATATATAGTTTATTTATATATTTTTCTAATTTAAATTAGAGAATTTATTCAACCTAAATTTTATTCATTTCTAATTTTATTTGTTATTGAGATATATATACTTTGTATTTATACTTTTTTTTAATTTACATTAAAAAGTTTGTTCAACATAAATTTTATTAAATTATACATTTAAATTTTAAACATTTTTAAGAAAAAATTATTAATATAATCTTTATAATGATAAATTTAAATATTTTTTTTTTATATATACAATAAATATAAAATTATTTTATTATTATTTTATAATTTTTGTTGAAAATATATTATAAATTAAGAGGAAATGAACACCATTGTTTATATATATATATATATATATATATATATATATATATATATATAATAACTTATAAAATAAAAATAAAATTTAATAAAGAAAAAAAAATAAAAATGACAAATACAATAAAGTTTACAAATGTAATAAAATAAAATTTAGTGAGAGAAAAGAGTAAAGAGTATAATGATAATAAAATTCAAAGATCTATTTAGTTATATTATAGGTTGGTGCTATTTAGGTGAAGTGTGATCTAAGGTAATCAAAATCCTAAACCTAATTTTAGTCCATTAAAAAAGTCTTTGTAAAAGCATTAACTTTTTCTCTAATACATAAGATTATATCTTTGAATCTTGACTTGTTAACCCTAACTTGTAAAGTTGAAATATATACTTTAGAATATAGAGCTTGTTATTGTTCTTCATTGTTAAACAATAAACACCATTCATTTACTACATATTGAGTAACAGAATTTTATTACTTCATCTCCAAACTTTTAAACTTTTTAAAAGAAACAATTTCTAAATGTTAGAGTATGTAAGTACTTAGGAAAATGTCAAAGTTCATTTCTAAATAGAATTTTAAAAATGTAATTTGAAATAAAGGTTGTCAATGAAATCTATCAACTTATCAAGCACTTAAGAAAGTTTATAAGGATTTGATTATTTTCATTGTTTAGTAGATCCCATCATGATAACCTTAAAAGTCCCAACCCACACGTATATCTTGGTAAATAACATATTTTAAGTGTGTGCCTTTACAAATCTTAGGTAAAACAAATGTTAACACATTTTTTTGGTTGAAAGGTATTTCATATTGAGTATAATCAAGATTTCTTGCATTAACTTTACAATATTAACCCCATTTGAAGGGTGAGTAGAATAAACTTCACAAGAATTAACCTCATTTTATGGGTGAGTATTTAGTCTAGAATAAATGAAAGTTATGTATATTTACATGAATAGTACAACTCGATATTTTGGATGAGAGGATATTTTAGAAGTATTATAGTAAAGTTTGAAAATCATTTAAGTAAATATTCAATATTTGCATATGGATTTTGAAATGTTTTATTGCTTTGTTAAGGGATGGTTTTAGGAGGGATAAATTCATAATGAAATGAAGACAAATTTGATGAACATATTTTAGGTGTCATTTTACAAATTTGTAAACAAGTAAAAACTAAAATATTTTATTATCTCTTTGACATATAAAAAAATAACTTAAATGTGTAAAACCTATGATTTTTTGTTATCCATATTGTATATATGTTTCATATTCTTGTTTATTACAATAACAATAAAATCTAATTTAACATTCATTAAATAACTTAATTATATCAAAATAATAAAATCTTATTTAGCATTCATTAAATAACTTAATTATGTCAAATTTGAAAGACTTTTTATATCAAATATAATGTAACATTATAGTCAAACAAAGTTTCTTTATGGTAAACTTTGATTTGCACATTGACATATTAGATTGACATCTTTATTTAATTATAATAACATCAAAAAAACTATTCAAACATATTCAAAATATTAATAAATGAAAGACTTCAAAATTATAAATAATTATTATTTTCATTACAAATAAATTATCAGAAATAAATAATATATTAATAATAAAATATTTTGAAAATTAAAATTAAATTAATCATGATAAATTTTTATTTATTTATGAAGTAATTTTTTACTCTTCTTAAGATTAGACTATTATCATCACTTTTAAAACACAATTCATTATGACTTTTCCACCAATTCAAAAGACAAATAAGTGAAATTGTGTTTATGGCTCACCCCTAAATTTATTTAGATTACAGATTCCAGCATCCAACAAACAAAAAACAAAATCAACCTTTCACTTTACTCCAATGGACAACTTCATGTCCATTAGATATTGACAAATAAGTGAAATTGTGCTTATTGCTCACCCCTAAATTTATCCAGATTGCAGATTCCAGCATCCAACAAACAAAAACAAAAATCAACCTTTCACTTTACTCCAATGGACAACTCCATGTCCATTGGATATTGACAAATAAGTGAAATTGTGCTTATGGCTCACCCCTAAATTTATCTAGATTGCAGATTTCAGCATCCAACAAACAAAAATCAAAATCAACCTTTCACTTTACTCCAATGAAGAACTCCATGTCCATTGAATATTGACAAATAAGTGAAATTGTGCTAATAACTCACCCCCTAAATTTATCTAGATTGCAGATTCCAACATCCAACAAGCCAAAACAAAAAACAACCTTTCACTTTACTCCAATAAACAACTCCATATCCATTGGATATTGAAATCTGCAATCCAGATAAAAATGCACATACCTCACGCATGCCCAATGAAATCCAAAGGTCCAAAGTGAAGAAGGGGAGTCTACATCCATCCCCTTCATCAATTGTGAGTTGACTAGACTCGCTCCACCATTTCCATGAGTGGTAATAAAATTATGCTCATCGAAATATGAGACTTTGAAAAACGAGGGTGAGCACTACGCGAGTCTGAGACTTAGCCGACAAAATAGACTAATATGGATCCTGCTCTTTTCAGCTCTTCATATTATAATATAGATTCTGCTTTTTTCCAGGTTTTCATATTATAATAAAGATAGGTCAAGAGTAAGGCTACCATGGCACGGCGTGAAAACATATTATTTTACTCATCGTCTCGATCTCTCGTTCCACAGTTGTCTTTTTTCCAAAAGACAGAAGAAGATAAGAATTTTTAATGCGTTAATAGAGTCCAGATACATGCTCAAACTTGAAACGAATCCCAAGAAACTGTGATTTATCGGCGTTGTCTACGATAATTAACGTTCCACGTTTGTCGGAATCCCGGTAAATTACAAATTTGAGATTTCTGAACGATCATTTATTGTTTGGATTGCATTTTTTACTATCTGGCTGAACTCTTAAATTGCATTTTTGACATGGGAGAACTGCAATTTCCAGATTGCAGCCAATAACATGAAAAAAAGCCACACGAGGCAAGACAGAAACAACACCCAGAAATAGAATTTTAATATGTTATATTTGCTTCAAATCCAGAGAATGATATATATGTTTGGATTTGAAGCACTTCAGATTTAACAATATACCATATTGGATAAATATTGATTACTGATTTCTTATATCTACCAAGTAACAGCAAAATCCAAAAGTAGGCAGATTGTTGTACGACGCAAAATTTGTTTTCGGGGACTGGAATTGTAAGCAACCACGTTTAACAGAGTCTGCTTTGCTTATGAATTCATCTCTCATATTTTACTTTATTGGTACGATCTAACAAAAGAGATTCGAGAATCAGAGTTTAAAATACAAATTTATAATCTTAAATTGAAATAACTTTCGAAAAAGTACAGGTTGATCAATTATGAATCAATAAGGCAAAGCCCATTGCCCAATATTCTTTGATTCTATCTTACTCGTAGTACACAGAAGACAAATAAAACAAAAATTTAGCCATATTAACCCTTATATGATATTCAACAATGTAGGATAGAATAAAATATAATTCTTAAATTTACTTTTATTTCAAATTTTAAAATTAACCCTTATATGATATTCAACAATGTAGGATAGAATAAAATATAATTCTTAAATTTACTTTTATTTAAAATTTTGTAGGATCTCTCGAATGGAATATTAAAAATGTGTAATTTTGTTTGGTTTATTTGTTTATATATAAGAGAATATAACCTGACATATTTTTTAATTTTTAATATCTTTTTATTTGAAATTGGCTTATATTTTTCATCAATTACTAAGACATGAGAATTTAATCTAAATTGAAATTATATATATATATTTTGGCTTATTGTTATTTCATTTATATTTTTTTATTACCATGTTTCAATTTTTAAGTAATGGGAATTTCATTATTTGCTCATTATATATGAGTTGTTGGTTGAGGTAGTGTTGTTTTAAGAAATTAATTATTGGATTAATCTTAGATTGATAGAATTTCAATTTCTCATGAGGATCTTGTCACAACTTTTCTCTTATCTTCATTTGTACCAAGTTTCAAATTGCAAGTAGTTCATATGGAAAATCTACCAATTCAATTCCCCATTTGTTAATTCATTTCAACTTGTGTAGGAACCTTTAAGCCAGTTACAAGTATTATTAGTGTAAATTGACATAATACTTTTTGTACTAATGGGAACATATCTACTTCATTTCTACTAACATCATAAAGTAAAAGGTTTGTATTTTAACTCTTAGTTACTTTAATAAGAATATGACTTGAACTTTCAACTTTCTTTTCATGATTCCTTGGAGAGGCTTGGACCCCATACTATAAAAACCCGTTGAAATAATTATATGTAGCAATGTTCTCAAGAGAAGCTTCCTCAAATTCAACTTCACAACTCAATTTGTTTGCATTTTTTTGCATAGAATATAGAGCCTTCATGTCTCATATTACACATTTCTACAAATAAGTGTTCGTTCCAATTATAACTAGAACAAAATTCAAGACCCAATGCTTTTAAGAAGGAAGTGCCTCCAGTTTGTCACTATTCAATATCATGATTATATCCCTATGTCAAGTACCTATTTCCACTACCTTTACTTTGTTTATATTAACTCTCACTTAAAAATGACTGCAAAATTTGTTTAGGCCTTCAAAATGCTTTTGGAAACTATCTTTGTATTCCTCCTCCTCACCCTTCCTCATCCAATCTTCTAACTCCTTCAAGATGTTTTTGGAAACTATCTTTGTATTCCTCCTCCCCACCCTTCCTCATCCAATCTTCTAACTCATCTATAAATAATCCAAACAATGTTGGTGAGATGGAACATCATTTTTAACAAAAATATCATTGTTAATTTTGACTTTTCTATTTCCATTTGATCATTTATAGGTACCACCAATTTTGGAAGAACCTATTCATACTTAAAATCAATTTCATCCAATCCACTAGAATTCCTTCTTTATCCATTATTTCCTAAAGTTTGATTGAAGGGACTTATCAATCAAAGGCTTTAGAAAAATCTACAAAGCAAAGATAATCAATATTACATTTATGTTGTACATATAAGTTACGAGGTGGTTAATGGTGGATTTCTGAAGTATAAATCCCTTGAGAAGGAGTTTTAATATATCCTTCATGGCATTTATTTATTTTCTTCTCTCAAATGGTTGCCAAATAACTTGGAAATTAAGAGCCTATGTTTCTATGGTTCTTGGATATCATTTAGATCACCACTTTTGTAAATATACATTACTTTGCTAATTTTTTTATGGTTGGATTGTTCATCTCTTCTTTTTTTTTTATAAGTAAGTGGTTTTATATAAAAGAGCCTTCAAAAAACCAGACCATAGTTACAAAATTTGATAACAGTCGGATTGTAGTTACTGAGTTGCCCCAAAAGGGAGAAACCAGTTCAGCCAACCGGGTAAGTTTAGCATCTGAGAGTCTACTAGTCTTAAAAAATAAAGCTGAGCTGACTAAATTGTAACTAGAGGGTAAACTATTAAAAAAGAAAAGATCCCTTGAGGGGTTAGACACCTGGCAAGTAACCTGGCAGGTAACCTGGCCACGACTCCTCCTCAACAGGTGTCCCTATGTTTGCCAAATGTATGTCATCGTCCATGGTGCACTCATCCCTGTTGGCAGCTGTCATGGCGTCTTCCGACGGAGTGTGCACATGTTGACTTGTGGTTGTGACCACTTCCATGTCCTTCTACTGAACCTGCTCCTCAACGACCTCTGCTACACTCTGCGTCCTGACATTTCTGTCGTCACCTGTTGAGGAGGGCACTCCTTCTGAAGCTGCATCTGCTGGGTAGGAGGGAGAGGCAACTCGGAAGATAGAAAGGAGTTGGAGGAGGGTCGAGATCCTTTCGTCCATAAGCTGCATCCTAAATTGAAGGTCCTACATTCCCTAATGGAGTTCAAAGACCAAGTCGTAGAGGATGGTGAAACTCTCTTTCAGCTGCAGATCCGGCTTGGAGTCAGT
>CBVK0102108915.1:0-13622 GCA_900067695.1 Picea abies
TGCCTTGCTGGCTCCTCCGCTCTCCCTCTGTACGCCAGGTGGTCGGCACTATCACCCCATCTGGGGGGATTGTTCATCTCTTTGAAAAAACCTTTAATCCATGAAAATCATAAACCTTTCCAATTATATATATATATATATATATATATATATATATATATATATATATATATATATATATATATATATATATAATTGGAAAGGTTTATGATTTTCATGGATTAAAGGTTAACACACATATATATTATATTCCTTTTTTTTAAAGTATGTTGAAATCATTTCTATTAATTCTTGTAATACTATATGTCCATCCAACTTTAATTGAATGGAGACATCTATGGTATGACTAAATATACTAGACTAGACTATGATGAATTGATATATCTATCATATGAGTAAATACATTAGTGTACGCCCTTTTTAACTCTGAATCTATCATGCACCAAGGGGGATCAAATCCCTCAAGGTTGCAAACATTTCCTCAATCTTTTTTAATCTAAAAAAAAAAAAATTACCTAAAGGGACTCGATCCCTCTCCTCGCATGATAGATCTGGAGTTGTCTGTGTGTTTGCGTGTGCGCACAAAGTTGATGGTTGAAAAAGTGGCAATGGGGTGCATAGGAACACACACAGATAGGAATATGTGCATGTTCTTAGAAATGTGCACATGTTCATAATCCTATAGCCCCAATTCTCCTTAAACCACCATGCACTATTTCCAACTCATATTTTTCAAGAACACATGCATGCTAAAGTGCATGTGTGTTCCTAAAAGCCCTCACACATTCCTAATATTGTACATGCATTGTAGTGACTAAATTCTTTTTCCTAATGTGTACTCTTCACCTCCAAGTGAGGATATCAATTAAATTAGAGGATTTGAGCATTAAGTATGGGTACTAGGGTCCTTGAGGTGGTGAGGGAAGGAAACTTAGGCCTTAAGCCATAGAGGTTTCTTCTAATTATCAAGGTCCCTATACCAACAACTCCAACCACCACACTTGACACCCCAAAGACATCCTTGTCTTCCAAGTAGGGATATGTGCATCGTTAGAATATTTTTGAGCACTAGTTATGATTCTTGAGGCCCTTGACATGGTCATCAAAGGAAAAGTGGCAAGATTAGACCCTAAAGTAATATTTTTGGAACACATGGATATGAAAAACACCTTGAACCACCACACAACACC
This sequence comes from Picea abies, assembly GCA_900067695.1. Lineage (NCBI taxonomy): Eukaryota > Viridiplantae > Streptophyta > Pinopsida > Pinales > Pinaceae > Picea > Picea abies. Next base: position 1,191 of record CBVK0102108915.1, read on the forward strand.
TCTCAAGGTTATCCCATCCATTGGCTAGGGACATGGGCACCATTAGGGGATTTTCGATACTAGGTACATGAATATTTGGGCCTTAGACATCTTTCAAGGAGGAAACATGGGCCTTACATCATAAAGGAAGATTCTAAGAATCAAGGTTGAAGAAAGCCACATTTATCCACTACACATGACCTCTTAGTCATATCCTTACCATATGAGTGGGGATATTGATGATATTATGAAGTTTTTATAACTAGGTATGGGCCTCACTGTCTTGGATATGGTTAGGGGCGAAAAACTAGGTCTTAGTCCATAAATGAAGTTTATAGGAATCAACATGCAAGAAAAACACATAACCTTCAAAGGTGATATTTGGCCTTCAAGTAGATTTATGTGCACCATTAAAAAATTTTAGCATAGGGTCAAGGGTTCCTCAAATGGTGGCAGGAACGAACCTATGCTTTAGGCCTTTAATGAAGATTTCATCATTAGAAGGTTTTGAGCTCTGTGTATGAGCCTCATTTCCTTGACCATGGTTGGGGGAGGAAACTTAGGCCTCAATCCCTAAAGGTATCTTCTAAGGTTGAAGAGACATGAATGAGGACTTGAACCACCACATAAGACCTTTCTATGGGATCTTTGTCCTTTAATAAGGTATATGGGCTCTATTGGAAGGCTTTTAGCACTAGATTTGGGTCACAATACCTTGAACATGGTTGGGGGAGGAAACCCTAGCCTTATGCCTTGAAGAATAATTTTAAGCATCTAGGACCAATAATGTCACCTAAAACATAGGTCACGGGGCCCTTGACATGGTTAGGGGAAGAAACATGAACCTCAGGCCCTGAAGAAGGTTTCTATCTATCCTAGGCCAAGAAGGATGCCTCGAAAAATCACACATGGCCTATGATTGGGGATGTCGATGCCACCTTGAAGTGGTTTTGAGCAGTAGGTATGTGTCCTGGGACACTGGAAATTATCTAGGGAAGAAGACCATGCCTTAGGTCCTAAAGAAATCTTTGAGGCATCTAGAGAATCCTTGACCATGGTTGGGAGAGGAAAATCAAGCAAAGGAAGGGATAACCTTGAGAGGTCTTATGTGGTGGTTCGAAGTGATTTTCATAACCATGTATTCCAAAAACATTACTTTAGGGTCCAATCATCGTGTTTCCTCCCATGACCATGTCAATGTCCTCGAGACTCATAGCTAGTGCCAAAAATATTCTACCAATCCACATATCCCTACTTGGAAGATAAGGAATCCCTCGAGATGTCAAGTGTGGTGGTTCAAGGTGTTGCTCCAATAACCTTGATACTTAGAAGCAACCTCTATAGCCTAAGGCCAAAATTTCCTTCCCTTACCATGTCAAAGACACTAATTGTTGATATTATGGTAGCTGTGGGAGGTATTAACCTCCATGTGTAACCTTTGACTAGAATAGAATATTCTAGAAGCAAGAGAAACCCTAAACAGATGTGAAAAAACCCTAGAAGACAAGTTGGCTCAGTAAAAGAATTAATATTAAAGTATTATCCTCTAAAAGGACAAGTCGGCCAAGACAAGTGACAAGAACCACTATAAATAGAGGGTGCTCTAGCTCATTTGTAATTACTCACCTCACTCACTCTCTCAAGTATGGCGCAATTTTGGAGCTACAACTGCAAGGATGGAAGGTGGATCTTCTAGGGTGGTTCTTGGTCTCTCTCTCTAGCACTATCTAGCCTAAGATATGCACCCTACCTTTTAGTATCTCTTGGTGGTATTCTTGATGACATTCTTGGTGGTATTTTGATGTTCTTGGTGGTATTCTTGGTAACTGCAACTGCAACTACTGCAATTGAGTAATGTTCTTGTTATGTGGTTTTGGGACTTTCTGTCTGGTGAGCTATATTTGGAGAAAGATGCACTCTCTTGGTTATCGGTTAGTTCTAGTGCTACTTACGAAATCATTCTATCTAAAAAAGGTTATGGTGCTCGAGGGTGGTTGCATGAGTATGGTTGTGTGACAATATTGTGATATTCTCTACGGTAAAATGAGCACATAGAATATTTTAATAGGTTTGTAATGTCTCCATTTTGGGACATTATAACATTATAAAATTACAGAGTGTTATTCCTACTAGAGTAGCTAGATAGGGGAGGGAAAAGATCAACAACGAATTAGGGTTTCGGGAAGCTATAAAGGAAGGGTAAAGAAACCTAATTCATTATGCATTGTTATGATTTGATGTTGAGAGTTCCCAGAGGAGGAAGAGATTCAACTTCTACTGTTTTGTGGATTTCTGGAGGAAACCACCACCATTGATAGGTTTCGGTGTTGAGAGACGCACCCTAGCCCAATGGAGATACCATCCAGGTATTTCACCATGCTATTTAGGAGTATCTAGTTGCAGTGTTGCGCAGCTCAGCTAGTGAGGGAAAAAGGTCAAATAGAGGGGTTGTATAGCTACATGAGATCAGAGCTCGGATTGCAGTTTCCTTCTAACCCAGTTGAGATCTAGCCAAGGTGCATAGATTGAGATACTTTCCATCAGATTCGGACGGTGGAAACCTTCAGAGCGCATCATTCAACCATCTTGGGTGCAGCTCTTTTGGAAGGACAATTGGGGTTATAGATGGAGCATCATAGAAAATATGGGGAAACCCTTCCGACCCAATTTCGCATTCGTCAGGGCAAATGTTTTGAGTCCTATATCAATCGATTTTGTTGGTGGAATCATTTAGACGCATCCCGAGAGACCAGGAGGTGCGCAGACCCCTAGGGGATGAGATCTAGAGAATCAGAGGACCGATCTGCCATTTGACACACACCAGGATTAGTCTAGAAGCCAAAGCACTTCTATCGGGACAGTTTCCAACATTCCGACAGGTATAGCCTTCTGGACGAGTTTTCCAGTTTGTAGTGGTTACCATGCTTCTCTAGAACCGTCGATTTTACCAATCTATCCATGCATGCATCAACTGAAAACCCCTAGAGTATCATATCTATGAGACAGAATTCTAGATCAGCAGTAGATATCCAAACTAGCTGGATCAGGGATATTACAATGGTATCAGAGCTGGTTTTCCTACCAGCCTAAGGGTAAAATCATATAATGATGTAGATACATCATTACCAGCGAGTGGATTGATAGGAGCACGGATGGATTCTACACCCATTAGATGCAAGGAGCATTGCTACAGTTGCAAAGTGCCTTGGAAGCCAAATCACAGACGTAGGGGTAACGGGAAGGTGCACATTGTTGAGGTGCATTATGACAATGAGGATGAGGAGATGCATGTGAATGCAACCATAGATGCATATTTAGAACAGTCTGATAAGGCTAGTGACTCTTGGGCATCTGAGGGACAGTTGGATGGATAGGATGATAGCGCATATCGTTCATCTTCCCCATCAGGTAATTTTGAGGATTCAACACTTCAGCATAGTGGTGACACTTGTGAGGATTCATATGTGTTGACACTTCGACATGATGAGATTAGGAGGTTGGATGACCTACCAATGGGTGTAGACAGGGCTTCCAGGAAGTCATGTATGGAGGATGATGAGATTTCTATGATGCCAGTGACACATTCTTTATCTTCTTAGACACCTATGATAGCCACGACACATGAGGATATCAGTAGCATTCCTGATATGGTAGAGGATCCTTATGTGGGGATTGTACACAAGGAACATATGGATCTGCAGACCCAGGAGGAGAGGTATGGCTTGGAGATAGTTGACCATACACATACCTATCAGTATGAGGAGAGTGAGTCACCACTCTTGGAGATTCCATTGATGGACCACATTGTGGAGACCGACAACTTGTTGGGACACTTACTCCCAGGATCAATCTACAGTGATGAGGATGCACTCCTTATTGGTCGGGATGACCATAACACATGTCTGGACACATCTATATGGGATCCAGGTGCAGATGATATTAGTAGGGTGAGTGCACAAGAGGATACAACTGCCCATATAGGATACGATGTGATTTAGATAGAGGTCACAGTTGGTGATGGCATGCAGTGGCATACATGAGGACTCAGTAGCACAGGGGATAGTGGGTAGTTCAATACCTTATATTTTGAGGAGTGTGTTATTGGGAATTCCATTGTTGACACTAGCAGTGAGAGGAATTAGGTAGCACCTCAGTAGGATTGTGACCAGGAGTCACGACACTTGGTAGGACAATTGAGAGTCAGTGAGGACATGATCATGAAAACCACTAGATGCATTAATGATACACATGCATCAATGGTAGGTTATTGTTGGAGGACCACAATGGCACAAGATAGTTCATATGGGGGACATGTCATTTATGAATTCCATACACTCAGGGAGAGAGTGATTGTGATGAGGGCCAACTATCAACAATTTTTTATGGATAGAGATTACCTATTGGAGATTGGTGAGATGTATCGCAAGGCATTGAGGGAGCAGGGGATTGAGGTGGACCAACTCACTCATGAGTTGGCGAGCACATGGATATTCTTGGAAGGAACATAGACATCCCTTCAGGAATCGGATTCCAGATCAGACGAGCTCTTTGAGGAAATTAGACACAGATCCACTACATCTATTTCAGCAAAGAGTCAGATATATCCCTTAGCCACATTGCGAGAGGTTGTTGGTGGTTTAGTAGTGGAGCACCAGTTGAGGGAGGAGCATGAGGAGTACCCAGGATCACTAATGAGTATGGAGAGATATGATCCAGAGATGCAGGAGGATGTACATAGGTCACAAGAATCACCCTTAACGAGTGGTGTTGAGACAATTGGGTACACACTTACACATGGGGATTCCAGAGCCAGGGGAAGTTATGAGGACACTTCCATTTGTGTTCCAGGATTGGTTGACCTTCATGTAGAGGATGACCCAGTAGTACACCCAGTATCCATGATGTTGCGGGTGTATACAGGAGATCACATGAGTATGCAGGGGCATATAGTGATGAGTGGTAGTTCACAGAGACATACAGAGGTGTACAGTGGGATTCAGGGGGTTGCACTGGATTGCAGGGAGGAGATGTAATTAGTAGATCATGGAGATTCCTCTCCCTTGCAACAGTATGCAGATCTAGGAGATCACCTTCATCGTAGCAGCAATTGCGTGAGTGATGATGGATGGAGAATGATTGACCCTAAGTTTGTGGAGATACCTACTATTGTACCCAATGGTTGGTGTTCAGTGATGAGTACATGCGATTATTTACCATGGGTTCTGGTGGACAAGATTTTGGTCAAGTCCTTAGGATTGACCCAAGCATATGACACTTTCCAGTCCTACAGTTGGTTGCATATATTTATGGTAGCCTTTTTCGATACTTTTATCATTGACAACAGTGCAAGGGGAGATAGACAGTGGTAGGGGACATGGAGATTTGGTAGGCTGAGACCACCTGGCATGAGTGTCTCAATTGCATACAACAGGATAGGGGTGGATCATCAGGGGAAGATAGTTGAGGCCCTAAGTGTGTTGGAGAGTATCCTAGGCCATGGGATAGAGGATATCTCAGAGGTTTCTACATATTCAAACTCTCATTGGGATGAGGGTGGAGGGCTTTCGACAGTTACCAGTAGGGCACATCAGCAGTTACTGGGGATTGGAAGTGATGAACTTCCAAATTTGACATGTGATCTAGGAGTCCATTGGGTCAAAAGTTTGTTTCATCTTATGAGGATCCAAGAGTGGAGGGTTCAGTATGGATACTTTGAGAAAACAGTGATGATCAGATTAGAGAAACATCAACATGATGGTCCCTGTCAGAGACTAGCATGGGACCCTGATATTACAAGGTTTGGCATTTCATTGACTAATGGAGACGAGTAGACATTTGCAAGGGGAATTCACTTTGATTTTCCATTGAGTTTCAGTATTGGGGAGAGGACGTAACTGGCTGGTGATTCGTTGAGGTTTGTAGTACCTCACTATGGCAGCAGCATGTTTAGTCGGTGGGGGATGTGTTGAGTATGGTATTATATGGTAGGATAGACCCATTTAGGGTTGACACCATGTGTTATTTGTAGGAGACTCATGGTGTTGATATGTTACAAAACTATACTTCATAGGGCATTACAGTTCACATTCTGATATGGGATCTAGGGATTGGAGTGCTTGGTAGTTCATCGTTTGATGGAGGTGAGTTTCAAGTAGAGTGGTTGCTTTGGGAGTTGATTGAGATTCTTTGGCCATTGATCGTTCTACTCATCAGGAGCATGTGAGTGTCATGTGTGGTGAGCACTTGGAGAGACCACATCTTGAGGGGAGTCTACCTTCTGTCATACAGGTGGATATGGGACCCCGATATCATATCTAGTTGGATTCAGTTATTGCTTGAGGACAAGCAATATTCCAGTAGGGAGGACTATAATGTCCCAATTTTGGGACATTATAACATTACAGAGTGTTATGCCTACCAAAGTATCTAGATAGGGGAGGGAAAAGGTCAACAACGAATTAGGGTTTTGGGAAGCTATAAAGGAAGGGTAAAGCAACTTAATTCATTATGAATTGTTATGATTTGATGTTGAGAGTTCCCAGAACAGGAAGAGATTTAACTTCTACTATTTTTTGGATTTTTGGAGGAAACCACCACCATTGATAGGTTTCGGTGTTGAGAGACACACCCTAGCCCATTGGAGATACCATCTAGGTATTTCACCATGCTATTCAAGAGTATCCAGTTGCAGTGTTGGGTAGCTCAGCCAGTGAGGGTGCAAGGTCAGATAGAGGGGTTGTATAGTTGCACAAGATCAGAGCTCGAATTGCAGTTTCCTTCTGACCCAGCTGAGATCCAACCAAGGTGCATAGATTGAGACACTTCCCATCGGATTCAGACAATGGAATCCTTCAAAGTGCATCATTCAGCCATCTTGGGCAAAACTCTTTTGGAAGGACAATTGAGGTTATAGATGGAGCATCAGAGCATATCCGTGGAAACCCTTCTGACCCAGTTCCGCATTCGTCGGGGTGAACGTTTAGATGCATCCAGAGAGCCCAGGAGGTGCGCAGGCCCCTAGGGGACGAGATCCAGAGCATCAGAGGAAAAATATTCCATTTGACACACACCAGGATTAGTATAGAAGCCAGGGCACTTCTATCGATATAGTTTCCAACTCATTCCGATGGGTATAGCCTTCCAGATGAGTTTTCCAATTTGTAGCGGTTATCGTGCTTCTCCAGAACCGTCGATTTTACCGATCTATCCGTGCATGCATCAGATATGCCTTCATCTTCTGGTCATGGGTATTTTATGTTATTTTCTTGTATTCCAGTGACAATCCATGAGATCTAACTGAAGACTATTTCCTATATTTCTAGTATTTCATTGTATTTCCCTGCTTACATCTCATAATACATATTATTGGGTGGTTGTTGTTCCTTATTTCCGCATGCATCATATATTTACTATTTAAACCATAATGTATAACATGCACATGTGATAATCACAAAACATATCAAAAACATAACTAAAATGCACCCAGAAAACCCCAGAGTATCATATCTGAAGTTAAAACGCATCCAAAAAGCCCCAGAGTATCAGATATGTGAGAGAGAATTCTAGATCAGCAGTAGATATCCAGATCAGCTGGATAAGGGATATTACAAGTTTATGGGCACACACTATCTTAATTACAGTCTAGCCACTAGAAGGTAGAGTGGGAGTTCTTTTTCAATCTCGTTATAGCACCAGTTGCAGTTGTTAGAAAAGAGGGTGTGCTCGTTTAACCATAGACAATATAGCAATATTGTCACCCAACCATAGGCATGAATTCCACCCCTGAGCACCTTTACCTTGAAAGAGATAATAATTTTTATAGCAAATCAAAATCCAACCAAGGCTAATGCACCAAGAAAATATAACCAAGACTGATCAGAAATTCCAACCCAAAAAGACCGAAATTACAGGTTGTTGCAACTACAGCTGCAACTACTCCCCAGACTTGTGCACTATTGGATTTCTGCAGTGGTGACTTGTGTGTCTCAAATGAGCTCTAGCGCCTTATATTTATATAGCTCTCTCCATGCTTTTTGGGCAGACTTCTCTTTCTGCAGGCTAAAGACTCAATATAAAATATTCTCTTTAGTTGACTTTACTTCTAGGGTTATGTCCAAGTCTTTTAGGGTTCTTCTTGCTTCTTGGAATATTCTAATCTCATCAAAGTTCATAAGTGGAGGTTAATACCTCCCGTAGCTACCATAATATCAACACTCCATCCTATCTAGGGAGGTATAAAAGGAAATGGTCTTGAGCACAAAAACCCATTCAATCGGTAGCATCATTATAGCCACACAGGCTATCTCATGATCAAATCACGAGCACCATCAACATTATCCAACTAGATAATCTCCATGAGAATCAGTACAATGTCATCTAATAGAACACAACTGTGTCTATCCATAGTAGTACATAACTATTATCCAGTGGTACACAACCATACCAAGTAGCACACGGCTAATAACCAATGACACATAGTCATAATCAGTGGAACACATCCACCACATTAGTATACAACTACTGTCCACAGACATACAGTCTCTACAACAATCATATCATCTGATATCACCCTACATAAACAATATCATGATATAAGTTGATTCATTTGGGCCATTCTTCCACTCACATCTGTGAGATATGGAAAAACATATACCCACATACAGTAAAAGCATCAACAATGGGCTATCTGGACTATTCTTCCCAAGCATGGAAGAATAAATGTCCCTGATTTCTGAGCCTGGACCATTCACCTAACTGGGCCATTCCTCCAACACTAAACATAGTGCAACATGGATAGAATGAGTCTTCCCTATGGAATGCATGTTCTTGATTGTTGAACCTGGACCATTAACCTAACTGGGCCATTCCTCTGGCACTGAGCATAATGCAACTTAGAGAGAATGAGTCTACCCTAAGTAATGAATGTCCTAACCATTTACTAAGGAAATGACTGTCCTACACCAGACTCCAAAATGGACCATTCTTTGAAACTTCTCACAACTGTGAACTTCGAAAGAATGACTTCCCAGCGAGGCATACCATTCTACTTAACCACTACTGAGAGTGACTTCAAAGAAGAATGATTCTCCTAGACCATTCGCCCACACTGGCCACAAGGGGAATCATTGTCTACGGTACATCATCAATCTATTGAACCATTTTCATTATGAAAATGACTATCTGATCTGGACCATTTTTAGAACTGGAAAATGCCTATCCATTAGAAAATCTCAAACAACTTTCCAAACTTGGAAAGGAATTGCCCATCTTGGACCATTTTCCAAACTGGAAAAATGATTTTCCATAAATCAATGATATATCAGTGCTCCCTCCCAACCTAGAGAGCCATCTCTTCCCTTTCAGCTAAGGGATTTATCTCCACAATCCCTAACTTGTCTCGTAAGTATGAAAAAATTATCCTGAACAGAGGCTTTGTCAAAATATCTGATGTCTGCTCATATGTGGAGATATATTGGAGCTTCACTTCTCCTTCTTTGACTTTATATCGAATAAAGTAGTATTTTATCTCAAGGAGTTTCAACCGTTCATGAAACACTGGGTGTTCGGATAACCTTAAACAACTCTGATTGTCATAGTATATTATGGTCAAATCCAGAACCTGATCAAATAATCTAGAAAATAGCTTTCTCAGGCATATTTCTTATGTACATGCCTAACATGTTGTGATATATTTTGCTTATGCTGCACTAAGTGTCACAGCCTTCTGTTTCCTACTGCCCTAGAATTTCATAGTGGAGCCCAAGCTAAAACGCATCCCTGAAGTACTCCTTATGTCTTCTGCACTCCCTGCCCAATCTGAATCTATGAATCTATGAAGTTGTATATCACTAGATGAGGTATATATTAAACCATAGTTTAGCGTCCCACGAATATATCTTAGAACATGCTTTGTAGCTATCCAATGCTCATGTATGGGTTCCACCTAGAACTGACTTAGGGTGTTTACAACAAAGAAAATATATGGTCGAGTATTCACTAAATACATCAATGACCCAATCAATTTCCGATATAGGGATGGGTCTATTGGATCATAATCTAAGTCTCTTACTTTCCTTATATATGTGGTCACAGGAGTGTCCATGGATTTTCAATCCATCATTCAAAACTTCTAAAGAATCTTCACTGCATACTTTCCTTGTCCAAGGAATACTTCACCATGCTTCTGCAATACTTGTAGTACCAAGTAATAATGCATGAGACCGAGGTATTTCATATCGAACTTAGAATATAGTTCCTTCTTACACTGGGTGATGAGAGACTCTTCACCTGGCAAGAATAAATCGTCGACATATAGTAGTAGAATCATAGGTGCATTGTTCACGACTTTGTAGTATATATTTGGATCTACATGACTCTTGGAGAAACCAAGTCTTATTAAGTAGTTGTCTATTCTGGCATACCAAGCTCTTGGAGCTTGCTTGAGTCCATACGGGGCTTTCTTTACTCTGCAAACATGAGTGTCTCTAGAGTGTACTTCAAATCCTTGAGGTTGTTCAATGTATACTTCTTCTTTGATTGTTCCATTGAGAAAAGTTGTCTTTACATCCATCTGATGTAAACTCCATCCCATGGAAGCAACAAGAGACATAATGGCTCTAATAGAAGTATATCTGGAAACAAGAGAAAGTGTCTCATCATAATCTTCTCCCTTCTTCTGGGAGAACCCTCTAGCTACGAACCTTGCTTTGTATTTTTCCACACTTTTGTCTACTGCATGTTTGATCTTATAGACCCATTTTGAAGTTACTACTGATTTTTCTTTGGTTCTAGGCACAATTTCCCATACATCATTTTTCTTGATGAACTGGTGTTCTTATGTCATGGCTTATTTCCATTGTTTCTTCTAAGATGCCTCTTCAAATGTGGTGGGTTATTCATTTAAAAACTTTGTCATACATGCTATATAGATGGAGAACCTTTTGGGATTTTTGCTTTTCTGAAGGTGCCACTTGGGGCTTTGAGTCTTTATGCTTATTGTAGAGTATCTTCAAGCCAAGATGGGTGTTTCTTGGTTGGCATTCTGAAACAATGGAGATAGGTCTCCCAGGATTCTCCCGGAACACTAATCTCACAGTGCTTCCACCACAACATATTCTAAGCCAAATGAATCAGCCTATTATCAGCACCAGCAGAGAAAAATTAGTACAATTGGGTGATTTAACTATGCTCAGAACTGCTGAAACACAGTGGTATGAACCTTCTATCCAAAGTTGGTGCATATCACCAGTATATCACTCATTTCAAATCAATCACATGCGTGCTGTAGCAGAATGGCCTGATGGAGATCCTAATAATATTATGAATGGTCTAGCATATGACCACTATAAATCCACATGGTTCCATTATTTTCTTTGGAAAAGCAGATTTGAATTATTTTATACTATTATAAGATTTGCACATATGTTCAGAGAATTTGAAGAACCAAGCTAGCTCATGGAATGGTGGGAAAAGTTTGTCTTAAACCCTATCGGCGTTAATCCTGAAGTAAGTGAAACTACAAGAATGTTTCCACAATGGCATAGGCCTTTAAGCACTATCAATGACCTGTATTCTGATGAAGATTTCAAGGACATATTTATTCAGGAGAAATATCCGTGGGTCCTCAGAACCAAGTTTATGCTTGAAGATGATGAAGATAATGAACCCATTCTTTTACGTCAAGTTTATACACAGCATTGGGACCCATATCACTTCAACTTTACTCACTGGGATCATCCTCCTGATTGAAAGATGTTATTCATGTCTAGATATCCGACAGTGGTGCTATCCGTTTTCCGTGGGTTGTCGATATCAACTTCACAGTGTAAAGTGTACATATTAGATAGGTGTGATATCTTGTCTAAGTGTGGTGTCTTGTCTAAGAGTAATCATGAAGACTTGGAGCACTTCTCCGACTACTGGTGAGGTTTGACCCACATCTCACATGATTACTGTATTAAGTCCTTTGCTTTTGTCAAATCCGACTAAGGAATCTTGCATGACACCCTTATCGGATCTACTGTTGAAAGATTTGTACAGGGACTCCTGCGTGACCACCCTGTCCTATCTTTTCTTTTATGTACAATAAAGTAATGTCTATCGTAGTATAGGATTTCTCGTGAATCCATGTGGTGGCCAACACATGGGGCCAAGAGTCTTATCTTGTATCCGAAGTAATGAGTACTCCTCACTCCAAAACTCCTATATAAGGAGAATGCGAGGCTCATTCAAGGCATTCGGAGTTTGAGAGTCAGTCTTGAGTCTGAGTCGACTAGCTTCCCTTTCTTTGAAGCTTGAGTCTTTCTGTCAGTCCTTAGGGTATTGTGATAAGCCTGCGCGATCTGGCTCAGCCAGCGTGAACCTAAAGTGGCAGCAATACATAGATCGAGTCTGTCCTAGTGTATGAGCATCCTGCTCAGTCGAGAGATTGTATCAGGGCCTCCAGCCCAAATA
>CBVK0102108941.1:0-11185 GCA_900067695.1 Picea abies
GTGGGTTAGCCCTAGAAGATGGAGAAAGGGGTAAAACAGTTACAAGGAAACTTTGAGAGGAAGGCACTTGGAAACCTACAAATAAGAGAACAAGGGACTCTTATTTTCACCTACCTACGTATTGAAATTTATTGAATATCCATCTTGTGAAAGGTTATTTGTGGGTGTACATTGACAAATCTGAGAAAGCGTAGGTCTGAGGGAGTGAAGGTTTGAAGGAGTGAAATTTTTGGAGCTACAAAGAGTGAGATTGTTCAAGGGTTTTTGATATTATCCGTGAGCTACAGAGCAGTTAGGGAATGCACATTTGTGGGCCATAGTGTAGGAAAGAATGGATATCCATGAGTTGTAGAAAGGAAAAGCGTGGATATGTAGAAAGGGAAAGGAGGAAGATGCTTGTTCCAAGTTGTAGGATCTAAGGAAAGGCTGCAAGTATGCTTGTCAGAGATCAGATACAAACATGATACTACAGAGATAAAGGTATGTTCATGGTTTTGTTTTGAGATTGTATCTTAGTGGGGTTGTGGAGCATGCTTGAGGAATGACTTAGCGAGGAATGATATGTTGAGGCACATTGTTGGTGCACATAGCTTGGTTTTATTGACATATCTTGTGGTGCATTGTGAGAGGAATTTGTTAGTAATCTTGGTATATGATTGGCTTATGAGTGGTACATGTTTAAGGCTATATAAAAGTGAATTTTTAGCACATGGTTTGATGTAATGGTTTATGGTTTTCATTTTATGGATGGTATGATGTATTGTTAGAGGCCCTTTGTTGGTTATCTTGGAATATGTTCTTGTGCATGGTTGATGCACTTATGGTATAGGTTGGTACTTGGTTGTGATTGGTACATGTGTTGTAGAGGCATGTGTGGATGATGGTTGTGAGTTGTTATGAGTATTTTTCTTTGATGCACATCCTGGTGATATTGTACATATGGTTGAGAGTTGTTTTGGTGATTGTTCTTGCTGATTAGATCTAGTTTGGTTGATGAGATTATTGTTAAAAATTGTTGTTATAGGTTTCTGGTACAGGTTGACATGACAGGTTTACAGTGACAATTTAAAAGAAATAGAAATAGTAACAATGAAACTGGGAGAGTTTTGTAGTAGTCTTTGAGTTTCAGAGAAGAGAGGGGTGGACATCCGTGAGTTGCATTAAAGAGAACCACACACATCCACGTGTTGTAGCGTAGATCTATAGGAAATATTTGAAGAAGGTTGGTATAGGTTGTGATAGAATGTTGGTACAGGTTGACAGTGACAGAGTGATAGTGGCAGTGATTGATTCAGTGGCAGTGATAGGTTGTCTACATTTTCCATTTATATTTCAGGGAAGTTGGATAGGGCAAGGAAAGGGGGTTGTAGCCTCCTTTTGGTTGGTTCTAGAGAATCGGGGAGTTGGAGATTCCTTTAGGTTAGAGCTTGAGAACCAGGTGGTTGTAGCCACCTTCCGATTGTAGTCGAAGAACCCATGGGGTTTTAGCCTCCTTCTGGTTGGAGCCAAAGAATTAGGTTTTTGGAGCTTCCTTAAGGTTGGAGCCTAAGAAACTAGGGGGTTGGAGCCTCCTTCCATTTGGAGCTAGAGAATTAGAAGTTGGTGCTCCCTTGAATGTAATTCTTTGACATATAAGAAAACAATTCTGTGGTTTTCCCCCGCATTGGGTTTCCACGTAAATATTGGTGTACTTTGTATTGTGTGGATGTGTTTATTATTGTTTATTATGCACTGATGGATGTTAATGTTTATGGTACAATAATATATTGATGATGAACTAATGAACATGGTTTAATAAGTTAAAGGAATGCAAACTATGGTTAAAATTTGTATAAATTACTCATTACTAATTCACCCCCTCTCAGTAATTCAACAATTGGTATAAGAGCTAGTTCCTTCAGGAAATAGTTTAACTATTGGAAGTAGATCATGGAATACACTAAGAATGAAGTACCAACGTTTGATGGTCAGAGTGGTCTAGAGTATGAGATATGGAGCAAAAGGACAAAAATATTTTTGAAGGCACATGGATATGATATTTGGAAATCGGTTGTGACATGATACAATGCTACAAGGAAACCTAAGACTGTAGCCAAGAAGGAATTGAAGAAGAAAATCAAAATAGAAATAGATTTCATCTTGGAAGGACTATGTGGTTCAACAAAGGACAAAGTGAGTAAATGCTCATCAACTAAAGAACTTTGGGAGAAACTAAATGATATCTATTTTTCTCCCATCACAGATTCAGAGATTGTTAAAGAAGATACATGCACATAACATAAAGAAAGGTGTTCATTATGTGAAACAGATCCAGAAGAAGAAGAGTGGGAAACCAACAAATGCGAGATATTTTTCTTTAATTGTGAAAAGTGCAAACACCTTGATATTGAATGTCTTGATTTGAAGATTGAAAGTGACAAGACATAAAATCTCAATGAAATAGAAGGAAATCTTGAGATTGAAAAGGAAAAACATCATAAAGCAGAATTCAGTCAAAGAGAAAGAGAACTTGAAGATGAAATAATCACTTTGAATATCCAACTTGAAGAAGCAAAGCAAATAGAAGAAGTCATGAAGAATCACATTATGAAGAAGGAAGAAGAGGTAGATAATCTTGAAGAAGAAGTTGTTATTTTAAGAGTTAAAGTTGTCAATCTCCTAACAAAAACATTGAGGAATCATCCACGTCATTAGTAAAGATAGTTGAAGGAAATGCCACAGGTCATCAGAAGGGAAAAGTGAATAGAAGCCTAAGAGTTATCATAAGTCATAAAAGGTTCTATAAAGAAGGAAGAATGCAATCCCCTAAAGAAGAATATTCCAAAAGGATAGAAGACTCAAGAATAATACTACAGAAGAGATGGACATCAAAGAAGGCCTTCCACATTCAGACAACCAAGAAGCTTCACTTATAATGAAGGATTCAATAGAAGAGAATACCGTGATCAACCAAATCATGATTTAATAAGGACTACACCACAAAGAAGATCATTCACTCCCAGGTATGTAAATTTATTTGATGTTCATTGTTTTTATTGTACTAACTTTGGACATAAGGTTGTAGATTGCAGGTATCATGGAAGAAATGTTCAAGAAAGAAAATGCTATGTGGCCCCACATAATATTGAATGTTACAAATTCAAAAACTATGGTCATATAGCTCAGAATTGTAGAAGCATGAAAGTTCCATCCATGAAGGAAGAAACATATATCATATATACTCAAATTTGGAAAACAAAAGAACAAGAAGAAGAACAAGTGAATAAAGACCAGATTTCAGAAATTACAAGACTTGCCACAGTACAAGAAAGACAAGGAAAGCAGGCAAAAGAAGAAAATGTTTCAAGAACCATATTATCATAATTCGTAGAAGAGAAAGATAAAGAGAAAGTAAAGAAAGAAAAGGTCCCAGAGATCACAGGATTTACAATAGCATGAGAAAGAAAAGAAGAGCAGGTGAATAAATAATGGGCCAAAGAAAATGTACTTTCAAGAATTATAGTGCAAAATAAATCCACAAGAAGAAAAAAAGAAGTCAGAGTTTAGAAGGATGATGTATCCATAGATGAAGATGAAGATGAAGATGAATATGCATCAGAGCAGGTATTTTTTTGAGCCATCAGGCTTGGAGACTCCCATTGAATATGTATGTTGAACATGGGGATTCTAGACAACAACTCTATAGAACAAAGATTTATCTTTCAAGCAGGTTGAAGTATGATGCTGCATATGTTTGATAGAGACATCTTCAGAGTGGTTCGATGGCAGAAGTAAAGAATGATAGATTGATAAATTGAGAAAGAAATGTTCCTACACATGTGTCAGTTGGCGGTTACACAGGAAGAAGTTTATGGTTGTATTCACACGTAGAAATTGTTAGCACGGTTTGTTCTAAGCATGCAAATAGAGAAGATCAGTGGACACATTTGATGATCATTTGCAACTGAGAAGACTTCATAATAGTACAGGGACATATGGTTCAGTATTGTGGATAGTTGAGTACTAGGCTTGGACAAATATATGACAGTGGATGAGAGCATGGATTCATAGATTGGTGGTTCAGAGATGGATTCATAGATTAGGTTCACAGATTTGTTCAGAGAGTGGTTCAAAGAATGGTTCAGAGATAAAGGAATATTATCATAATGGATGATAATGATACATGAATATTTGAATACTTATTCTTGAATGCTTTTTATATATGTCAGTTTTACACAAGGAAGCACCAATGTAAAAAAAACTCCAAAAGGAAGCAAGTACAAGAAGCCCTACAATTTTTCTACACAACAGCTTGTAGAGAAGTCAAAGGGAGAGAAACAGAAGAAAGAATATAAGTAGAAAGATCATTCAAAGAAGTTTTCATATAGACATATAAGAATATAGGTATGATTCGAGGAGGAGAGATGATAGAGATGATCATAGAGGGAACATTGGAATCTATTCCATTAGCATTGCATCATAGTGATACCCTTTTTCAAAGGGGGAGAGATTAATCAGATGCATGGAGAGAGAGTAATCAGAGGGTTACAAACATAGAGAAAGATCAAAGGAATGAAGACAAGGGAAGCAACCCCAAGGAGAGTTCATTTAGGGGGAGCATCTCCAAAGGGAGATACCCTTTGACATTGATGTCAAAGGGGGAGAGATAGAAACATTGGTGAGGAGAAATGATCATAGGTGAAGTATGAGCATGATTATTTCCATGTCTAAGTGTTTCCATCAATGTTGGTGTTTCCATCAATGTCAAATGGGGATATTGTTGGACAATTGGTTGTCATTGATCTCAAACTTTGGATAATGATGTTGGAGATTGATGTCAAACCTTGGAGAAATTTGGTAGTGAATTCTGGTAGCACAAAGGTATGGGTAAGGGACCTAAGTTTGTTTTAGGTATAAAGGAATGAAGATAAATTAATATGCATTTAATACTATCATGGATGGATAGTATGCTTCATGCCATTTCTGGTGATATGTGACACATCACATAGTTCTTCACGAATAGGGAGATATGGCTTTGAGAATTTGGAGAACCCTTTAGAGTAATCTAGAAGTCCATAGAAGGTCAACAAGAAGTCAAAAGATTCTAGAAAGTCATAAAGAGGATTCCCTAGTCAAAGTTGTTGTAAAAGAAATGAATTAAATAATGAAGTGATTGTAAAAAAAAGGGAAAAGGAGTTATGTCTTGACTAATTAAGGAAAGTTAGTTGCAACAAGAAAGTGGGTTATCCCTAGAAGATGGACAAAGGGGTAACTAAAAGAAATGAATTAAATAATGAAGTGGTTGCAACAAGAAGGGTAAAGGAGTTATGTATTGACTAATTAAAGAAAGTTAGTTTCAACAAGAAAGTGGGTTAGCCCTAGAATATTGAGAAACGGGTAAATTAGTTACAAGGAAACTTCTAGAGGAAGGCACTTGAGAAAGTATCATTAAGAGAGAAAGGGACTCCTATTTTCACCTACAGACCTATTGAACTTTATTGAATATCCATTTTGTGAAAGGTTATTTGTAGGTATACATTGAAAAATCTAAGAAAACATAGGTCTGAGGTAGCGAAGGTCTAAAGGAGAGAAAGTTTCAGAGCTGTAGAGAGTGAGACTGCTCCAGGGTTTCTGAGATTATACACGAGATGCAAAGCAATTAGGGAAGGTAAATTTTTGGGCCATAGTGGAGGAAAGCACAGATACCCTGTGATTTGTAGAAAGGGAAACTGTGGATCTGTAGAAAGGGAAAGGAGGAAGATGTTTGTTCCAGGTTGCAGTATCTGCGGAAAGACTATAGGTATGTTTGTTAGAGATCAAATACATCAGGGATACTACAGAGATAAAGGTATGTTCATGGATATGTTTTGATATTGTATCTTAGTGGTGTTGTGGAGCATGCTTGAGAAATGACTTGGTGAGGTTTGGTATATGCCCTCTTGGATGTATGGTATCTTTTGTAGAGTATGATTTGAGGTAGATATGTTCATGCACATTGTTGGTGCACTTAGCTTGGTTTTATTGACATATCTTATGGTGCATTGTGAGAGGCATTTGTTAGTAGTCTTGGTATATGATTGGCTTATGAGTGGTACATGTTTAAGGCTATATAACAATGAAGTTTTGGCACATGGTTTTATGTAAGGGTTTATGGTTTTCATTTTGTGCATGGTATGATGTATTTTTATAGGCCCTTTGTTGGTTAGCTTGGAGTATGTTCTTGTGCATGGTTGATGCACTTGTTGTGGTATAGGTTTGTACTTGGTTGTGATTGGCACATGCTTTGTAGAGGTATGTGTGGGTGATGGTTGTGAGTTGTTATGATTATTTTGTTTGATACACATACTGGTGATATTGTACATATGGTTGAGAGTTGTTTTGGTGATTGGTCTTGGTGATTGGATCTAGTTTGGTTGATGAGATTGTTGTTACATATTGTTGGTATAGGTTGTTTGGTATAGTTTGTTACAGGTTTATGGTATAGGTTGACATGACAGGTTTTACAGCGACAGTTTGACAAAAACAAAGATAGTAGCAGTGAAACTGTGAGAGTTTTGTAGTAGTCCACGGGTTGTAGAGAAGAGAGGCATGAACATCCGCGAGTTGCATTAAAGAGAGCCGTAAACATCCACATGTTGTAGTGTATATAGGTCATGGATATGTAGGAAATATTTGAAGAAGGTTGGTATAGGTTGTGATAGAGTGTTGGTATAGGTTGACAGTGACAGAGTGAAAGTGGCAGTGATTGATTCAGTGGCAGTGACAGATTATCTACATTTGGAATTTATGTTTTAGAACGGTTGGATGGGGTAAGGAAAGGGGGTTGTAGCCTCCTTCTAGTTGGTGTCGGAGAATTAGGGAGTTAGATATTCCTTCAACTTGGATCCTGAGAACCAGGTGGTTGTATCCACCTTCCGGTTGTATCTTGAGAACCCGGGGGTTGTAGCCTCCTTCTAGTTGGAGCTAGAGAATTAGGGAGCTGGAGCTTCCTTCAGGTTGGAGCTTGAGAAACTAGGGGGTTGGAGCCTCCTTCTAGTTGGAGTTGGATAATTGGAAGTTGGTGCTTCATTGAATGTGATTCTTTGACATATAAGAAAATCATTTTGTGGTTTTCTCCCGCATTGGGTTTCCATGTAAATTTTGGTGTATTGTGTATTGTGTGGATGTTTTTATCATTGTTTATTATGCATTGATGGATGTTAATGTTTATGGTATAATAATATATTGATTATGAACTAATGAACATGGTTGAATAAGTTAAAGGAATAAAAATTGTGTTTAAAAATTGTTTAAATTGCTCATTACTGATTCACCCCACCCCCCTTCCCTTCTCAGTAATCCAACACTTTTGTTTTTGGAATGCATGCCCATGGCTTCTATTTATAGGATTTCTTCAAGCTTCATAACAGTTGGTTGCAAATGTGGAAGGATGCCAGTTGGATGTGGTTCTCCATGTATTGAGTGGACATGGAACCACTAAGGTACCAGCTTTGAATTGTATAGAGCTCAAGACTTCCCTGTACCTCAAATCATGACTAATCCTGATGGGATTTTTTGTATTAAATGCATCAAATGTTGGTGATATTTATCTTCAAATGTATCTAAGAAAATTTCAAAGACACTGACATGCAAACACACACAAATCATGCAAAATCTAGAGTTCACATTCACGTGGATGCCTTAAAAATGAATTTTACATGGTTTTGGTGCTCTGTTGCATATAGTGTATTAATGCCATGGGTTAGCAATTTGTTGTAATGTATCAATGACCCTTTCAGTGATCACCTATATAGATCTATATGCTATTTTTAGGTGATAAAAACTATTAAAGGTATCTTTTTATATTTCTCTTTTAAATTTGAACTGTTAATGTTTTTCTTTCACTATCAATTAAGCATTAACTATGTGTTCTTCAATAAATATAATTAAAAGAAGTATTTAATTGATAATTAATTAAAGGTTTTGTGTTTTTTATTTCTATGGAGATGGTAGAAGAGATTAGTTTTTCATCTATAAATATTATTAAAAAGTATCAAAGTGAGTTTATTTCTTCAAGAAAATATTTCTAAATAATTCATGTATAAAATGGTTTGACAAAGTTATCTATTATTGTTTTCCAACCAAAAAAAGTGAAAAAACAAATAGTTTTTTTTTTTTATTTGAATGGTGTTTTCTATCAAAGCATTGATGATGCAACAGATAAAATAAAAAAATAAATTGAGAAAATAGGAACGGAGGCAAATTACACAATATAGAAAAAATCAGCTTGGTTTCATCTACAAGCAAAACAATTTCTTGTAATGTGTTTGATAGAGCTTATCATAGAGGGAGCATTGACATCCATTCCATTAGCATTGAATCATAGTGACACCCTTTTTCAAAGGGGGAGAGATTAATCAAATGCATGGGGAGAGAGTAATCAGAGGGTTAGAAACATAGAGAAAGATCAAATGAATGCAAACAGGGGGAGCAGTCCCAAGGAGAGTTCAGTTAGGGGAGCAACCCCAAAGACAGATACCCTTTGACATTGATATCAAATGAGGAGACATAGAAACATTGGTGAGGAGAAATGATCATAGGTGAAGTATGAGCATGAGTATTTCCATGTCTAAGTGTTGCCATCAATGTTGGTGTTTCCATCAATGCCAAAGAGGGAGATTGTTGGACAATTAGTTGCCATTGATCTCAAACTTTGGATAGTGATGTTGGAGATTGATATCAACCCTTATATATCGATGTCAACCCTTGGAGAAATCTGGTAGTGAATTCTAGTAGTACAAAGGTATGGGTAAGGGACATGAGTTTGTTTTAGGTATAAAGGAATGAAGATAAATTAATATGCATTTAATACTATCGTGGATGGATAGTATGCTTCATGCCATTTCTGGTGATATGTGGTACATCACATAGTTCCTCACGATTAGGGAGATATGGCCTTGAGAAGTTGGAGAACCCTTTAGAGTAATCTAGAAGTCCATAGAAGGTCAACAAGAAGTCAAAAGCTTCTAGAAAGTCATAAAGAGGATTCCCTAGTCAAAGTGGTTGTAAAAGAAATGAATTAAATAATGAAATGGTTGCAACAAAAAGGGTAAAGAATTTATGTGTTGATTAATTAAGGAAAGTTAGTTGCAACAAGAAAGTGGGTTAGACCTATAAGATGGACAAAGGGGTAAGTAAAAGAAATGAATTAAATAATGAAGTGGTTGCAACAAGAAGGGTAAAGGAGTTATGTGTTGACTAATTAAGGAAAGTTAGTTGCAACAAGAAAGTGGGTTATCCCTAGAATATTGAGAAAGGGGTAAAATAGTTACAAGGAAACTTTTAGAGGTAGGCACTTGGCAAAGTATAAATAAGAGAGAAAGGGACTCCTATTTTCACCTACATACCTATTGAAATTTATTGAATATCCATTTTGTGAAAGGTTATTTGTAGGTATACATTGAAAAATCTGAGAAAGCGTAGGTCTGAAGGACTGCAAGTTTCGAAGCTGCAGATAGTGAGATTGTTCAAGGGTTTCTCAGATTATACGCAAGATGAAAAGTAGTTAGGGAACGAACATCTGCGGCCCATAGTGGAGGAAAGCGCAGAAACCTAAGATTTGTAGAAAGGGAAAGCATGGATCTGTAGAAAGGGAAAGGAGGAATATGCTTGTTCCAGGTTGTAGTATCTGAGGAAAGACTGTAGGTATGTTTTTCAAAGATCAGATACAATAGGGATACTACAGAGATAAAGGTATGTTCATGGTTATGTTTTGAGATTGTATCTTAGTGGTGTTGTGGAGCATGCTTGAGGCATGAGTTGGTGAGGTTTGATATATTCCCTCTTGGATGTATGGTATCTTATGTAGATTATGATTTGAGGTAGATATGTTCAAGCACATTGTTGGTGCACTTAGCTTGGTTTTATTGACATATCTTATGGTGCATTTTGAGAGGCATTTGTTAGTAGTCTTGGTATATGATTGTCTTATGAGTGGTACATGTTTAAGGCTATATAATAGTGAAGTTTTGGCACATGGTTTGATGTAAGGGTTTATGGTTTTCATTTTATGGATGGTATGATGTATTTATATAGGCCCTTTGTTGGTTAGCTTGGAGTATGTTCTTGCGCCTGGTTGATGCACTTGTTGTGGTATAGGTTGGTACTTGGTTGTGATTGGTAAATGCTTTGTAGAGGCATGTGTGGGTGATGGTTGTGAGTTGTCATGAGTAGTTTTGTTTGATGCACATCCTGGTGATATTGTACATATGGTTGAGAGTTATTTTGGTGATTGGATCTGGTTTGATTGATGATATTATTGTTATAGATTGTTGGTATAGGTTGTTTGGTATAGTTTGTTACAAGTTTATGGTATAGGTTGACATGACAGGTTTTACAGTGACAGTTTGACGGAAACAAAGATAGTAACAATGAAATTGGGAAATTTGTGTTGTAGTCCACGAGTTGTAGAGAAGAGAGGTGTGAACATTCGCAAGTTGCATTAAAGAGAGCCGCAAACATCCACATGTTGCAGGATAGATAGGTCGTGTATATGTAGGAAATATTTGAAGAAGGTTGGTACAGGTTGTGATAGAGTGTTGGTACAAGTTGACAGTGATAGAGTGATAGTGGAAGTGATTGATTCAGTGACAGTGACAGGTTATCTACATTTGGAATTTATGTTTTAGAGTGGTTGGATGATGTAAGGAAAGGGGGTTGTAGCCTCCTTCTAGTTGGTGTCGGATAATCAGGGAGTTGGATCTTCCTTCAGCTTGGATCCTAAGAACCAGGTGGTTGTATCCACCTTCCGGTTGTATCCAGAGAACTGGTGGGGTTGTAGCCTCCTTCTAGTTAGAGCTAGAGAATTAGGGAGTTGGAGGTTCCTTCAGGTTGGAGCCTGAGAAACTAGGGCTTTGGAGCCTCCTTCTAGTTGGATCTGGAGAATTGGAAGTTGGTGCTTCCTTGAATGTGATTCTTTGACATATAAGAAAATCATTTCATGGTTTTCTCCCGCATTGGGTTTCCACGTAAATTTTGGTGTATTGTGTATTGTGTGGATGTTTTTATCATTGTTTATTATTGGTGTATTGTGTATTGTGTGGATGTTTTTATCATTGTTTATTATACATTGATGGATGTTAATGTTTATGGTACAATAATATATTCATGATGAAATAACGAACATGGTTGAATAAGTTAAAGGAATAAAAATTGTGTTTAAAAATTG
>CBVK0102108943.1:0-19727 GCA_900067695.1 Picea abies
AGGTTTTGTGTTTTTTATTTCTATGGAGATGGTAGAAGAGATTAGTTTTTCATCTATAAATATTATTAAAAATTCTCAAAATGAGTTTATTTCTTCAAGAAAATATTTTTCTAAACAATTCATGTATAAAATGGTTTGACAAAGTTATCTATTATTGTTTTCCAACCAAAAAAACTTAAAAAACAAATAGTTGTTTTTTAATTGAATGGTGTTTTCTATCAAAGCATTGATGATGCAACAGATAAAATAAAAAAATAAATTGAGAAAATAGGACGAGAGGCAAATTACACAATAGAAAAAAAATCAACTTGGTTTCATCCACAAGCGAAACAATTTCTTGTAATGTGTTTGTGTTGAGCCTCAACAACCCCCCATTATTTTTTATCTTTTAGATAAATAATAATGGGTCCCTTTCTGTTCATTTTTTTTTTAATATTTTCAGCTTTTGTTAGTTTTAATTGATACTTAAAATTAAATTAAATGATAATTTCAAAAAATAAAAAAGTTAAGAAATAAAACTTACTTCCCAAATGCTTCGATGCCCCCGATATCCCGATAGCTCGAATGACCTGATCATTTCATAATATCGGGTTGGGCCTTTTTCATTGGTTTTATAATTTTGTTAAAATTTTATTGATCTGTTGATCTCCCAATTTCCCTGATCTCCCAATATATCGATAGCCAATAAAATGAAATATCGGATCGAAATTACTGGAGCAACCCACGTCTTAAATTTTAAATCCTTGAAACCCATTTTTTCGATAATCTTGATGAAGCGATCACATGATAATATCGGACTGATGTTTTCCAAATAGAGCGCAATATGATTTTTTCCCTTGATACCCCAATCCCTGGTATCTGGTAGTACTGGATCAAGATTTTCTTACCATGATTCACTTTCACAACAATTCTCGATCTCCAGTATCCTAGTGATCATAGCACCCAAAATACACCAGATCGGTTGTTAGTCTCAGTTTCATTTATTTCTCTTCAATAAAAGGCTTGATCCTCGATGCCTCAATTAAATCATAAAACACTAATTAAAACTCCAATAAAAGCATAATTAGCATGTCGGATCAATGTTCACCTTTTGTAGATATATGTCTAGTTATTTAAAATTCTTGATTACCCGGTACCTGATAATGAACTTTCCCACCCTAGGTTTAAACGGATGTACTTGTCTTTTCCTTCATTATGGCTCTATCACATTTTTTATGAACCTTAAATGAACAGTAATGAAGCATCGTTTTCAGATTTTTAATGCATTAATTCACTTCAACTCATTCATAGATGCACTAAGGCAAGTTTTAGTCTTTTAACAAACCCTGATTTCTTGAGCATAGAAGTTTCAATTTGCATTGTTTCCACTGAAATTTCCTTCCACTGGTTACTATTTGAATTCTTTTGATTAACTTACCGAAACCTATTAGTTATTTAAAAATAAAAATAAAAATAAAAAAATTATATTATATTTTGTTGTTTACTTGCAAGAATATTCAAAGACAAAATGACTTGAAAAAGCAAAGCAGTAGAAGGACGAGGAAGATGAGATCTAAAAAAACCACAACTTAGCATTCTTCTTTGATACTAATTTCAACACAGGCATGGACAATATCCTAGAATGGAGCCGAATTTATACATTAATCTAAGAAGGTAATTTCACTGAAGATTATGAGTCAAATGCAGATGATTTGGTTGATGTCAAAGGATTTGAACTTTACAAATATTCCCTACTATGATATGGTACAGTGTATTATTTCACATATTGATATCTCTACATGCACTATTTTTAATTCATCCCACCAAGTTGTCGATTCTATCATACCTGACAATGTTAGTAATATGTATAAATTAATCCCACCCACACTTAGGTTTGATGACAATTTCCTTACAAAATTCATTAAGGAAAATGTTGAGAAAGAGGAAATGAAAATGGTTGATTTGATTAAAGAATGGTGGTATGACCCTAATTCTTTCAAAGTCATAGGTGATAAGGTCTTCCATGTCCCTAGACTAAACAAATCCCCCATGATGGTTTCCATAATGCTTTGTCATCTATACGGTGAGAAAATTCTTCCAAATTCAAGTTGAGTTGGGTTCCTCTCATCCACCAAGTCCTCACATGGAATATTTTCAATTGAGCTCACATACTCTCTACCAATCTCAAATAAGAAGTGCAAAAGTATCAAGAAGCACCTCCAAGATTTTTTCCAAGATTTTTCATGTATGTCTATCTAGTTGATGTTGTTTGTGCAGTAACCCCTTTCCCCCTTCTAGCTTGTAACTGGTCACCCTCTGAGGAGGAAATTCATTTATACTACTCTAAAATGTGGGAAATCAACTGCAAGAATGATTTCTATGACATATGCAATTTATTTATGATTCCCTTGCATCTACTTTTGAAAAACCAACCAGTCCCAAGATTCACCCAAGATGCCATGGACGCTATAAAAGAAATTGATGATTGGTTCGTAGATGAAGAATTCTCATACATCATTATTTATGGTTGTGAGGGGCCTCCTCATATTTTACCCAGGTATGTCCCAGACAAGTTAGCATTAAGAGAAATTGCATATCATATTGTTAGTGTCGGCATTGCAGTCACTTTGGTAAAAAAATCAGAAAAGGAAATGGGCTACTTTTCCAATTCTTCTAGGAATTTATACCTTGTCATATGAAAAACATGCTAAAAAATAAGTAGATCATTTAAATAGAATATGGCTAGGCCAAAGATATTTTAAAAAACATGATCCAATAGAGGTTATCAAGAAACATTGTGCTATAGTCAAGAGAAAAGCATGTATTCATAAAGATAATCCATTTGATGTGATTTTCCATAGAGCCACTAATTTTCATGAAGTATCTCAGAGATATAAGACCATTAGAAATTTTTTTGATTCCCTAAACTTCATTGAATGGCAAGTTAAAAGAAAGAAATATTTTCATAAGGAAAAGAACAATAAGCAGGGAATTGAAGAATTTGAAGAAGATAGCAATGAGGATGAGGATAAAACATCCAAATATGAACCAAAAACAGACCATAATACTTCTGTAGTAGAAACATAGATGGATAAATATTCACAAAAGGATGCAACAAGAAAAGAATATTTAAACAGAAAAACTTTCCAAACTCCTCCCAATAGGCCTAAAGTGAGCACATAATTCAACACCAATATAGATATGGAATATTCTCAAACAACAGCCATACCAGTGATTGGTCCTATTGATACTACTCCCATAACTTGAATTCCAGGAAGATTGAGTACAACTTATGTAGATATTAGCAGCATCCATCCAATACAAGATACTATCTTATCTTTAGACAACTATGTTTTTTATGACAAAACCCAAATTATAGAAAGGAGAAAGTCCAAAAAGAGGAAAATGTACCACCATGAAGAAACCACACAAGAGGTAACCCAATTGTGGAATGATGCGCATTTGAATGATGAAGTATTTTCAAAGGAAGTTGTTGATTCCTTAGGGGCATTTTCCCAGTGCAAATAAATGGTATGTGAGCAGATTGACTAACCAGTTAAAGAAAGAGAAGGATAGAGTAAAATAACTTCTAGAACATCAAAGGATACAAGACGACAATTGGACACAAAAGCATGAGTATCAAGTTAAGAATCTCACAGAAGAAAATAATCCCTCTCAACATACCATTGCACAGTTGACAAAAAAATGGATGATATTAAAATTGAGCAGGACAGACAGGTATCCTTATTTCTTAAGGAAAAGGAAAAAATGAGAAAGGATTATGACAAGCACATAGATACCTTGACTACTCAATTAGAGGAAGAGAAAATAAAAAAATGTGAATTCAAAAACCCTAAGGAAATAAGAAATGGAGCTTAACTCTAAATTGTCATCTTCACATGTATTATTTTATTCAATATTATATGTCAATAAAGAACAACTTGAAAAATTCATGGATTTTTCTATTGAGTCTCAATTAAAGTATAAAAATCAAAAAGATCTCCAAGCTACATTTGATAGTCTAAAAATTTGTGAAACACAAAGAACTAGTTTTCCACCAGGGTGCTCCAAAATGTCTGAATAGGAAAAGATCCAAATACAAGCCTCACTTGACTCTTGGCAAGAAAATTGTTTGTTTTCATAGGGTTTCATTGAACAGACAAGTAAAAATTGCTCATTCTTATGGGATTCAACAAAATATATCATTGAATAATACGAGATGCCTCATGTGAAATTCCTTAGAAAATCAGTGACATTATCAAATTGTCTTACAGATGTGAAAACAAGTAGATTTAAAGGCAAACATAATCAATAATTTGAGTTTCTAAAATATGGAAAGTGTTTGACAACTTCTTATCTAGTAGAATGTTCGAAAGAAATTGATAATTTTTTATTAAATTTTCATATGAATGAGAGGAAATTGCTAAGAAAATTTATTGATGTAAATTAAATAGGGAAATTCTCGAGCCTCTGTTAATTGCACCTATGTTAGAAATAGTTTCTTTATGGAAAAGTCAATGACAAATGCAAGGGGAAACATTCATCACAGTTGTTGTTCAAGCTTAGGAGAATATCTCTCTTTAGTATTAACAAACAAATCAAATCAAATATCTGGTCCTTTCAAGTTGATCAAATGATGGAAACAGTTCTACAATCTAGCTCTGATTCTTTTATTTAGTGTAATTTTGTAGAGAGGCTGAGGGGTTGGAATTCTAAAGAGAAGGCTATGTGCACTATTGTAAAATCCTTTTAATATTTTAATTTTTGAAGACCTGGAAGTGGCAGTGGCTCTATGATGTTTTGTTGGTTTTGGTACCATTATTCAAGACTAATGAAATATTTATTTTGAAAGACACACTTTTCTTCTGTCGAATTTATTTATGAATGAAAACTTAATGTTCTCAATTTTTGCATTGTTGTTAGAATTTTGAGAAATTTTTTATGATTCATTCTTAACTAAGTTTGATATGAATGATAAAAAAATTAAAGCATGAGTATGCATGTTAATGATTGTTAAATAACTATTTTCTTTATTCATTATTCAGATGCATAAGTGTAAATAATTGTTTTGACTATAAGAACTATTTCTGGAATCTGGAAACTTATATTTATTTCATGTTTAATTTCCATTATTGAATATGGGTATGCAGATTGGTATTTTCTTAGTAACTATTTACTAAGTTAAAAATTGAGATGTATTTATGTTAACAATTATCAATCCATTTGAACTATTTATGTGGCCTGGTGGCTCATTTTTACCTCATATTCATCACCTAATCTCTTCTTTCTCCTCACTAGAATACTATGAACTACTTTTTTATTCTAGTAAGGATAGTGTATCTATAGAATAGAGTTAGATTATCTCTTTCCTTTTTCTGCATGGTAGTTTATAAGAGCTTTAAACGAAAGTCTCCTTTCGAGGAAAAAATAACCTTAGTGGAAACCAATCCCACATACCTCTGAGAATATCTATACCAAAAGAGTATATGCCTAATTGGGGCCTTGATCGGGTGATTTCTCCACGTTGACTGCCAAGAGTTTTTCTAGGCATCAACAATTTGGCACTAGAAGGAGGGAATTTGATAATGAATTGCACATAGAAATTCACAAAATATTAATACCCATTCAAGAATATCATCATCGCCCTCAAACCATTTACTAAAGTTGACCTATAATTCCACTTCCAAAGATAAACCTTCAGCACTAGAGTATGATAAACCCGAGTCATCTTCACTTGTCATATCTAAAGACGTCACATCACATATTCAATACGAGACTTCAAATTTTGGTATCACTCATGAGAAAAAAAAAGAAATCATAGATTCTAATATTGATCCAGAAACTCTACCATCATATCAGGATATTACAATTGAATATGTGCGTCGAACTCTTAAGTGAAAAATTGCATATTTTCAAGAACCCATCTTAAACAATCCTCCTCAATTACACCTTCCTGGAATTTTGACAAGAGCACAAAGTATGAAACTTAGACAAGAGTCTATAGAGCATATCATACCATCTAAGGGTAAAATACCTCTAATATAAAAACCATCTAGTACCCCTGTCACTGTAATAAATAACCCTCTCTCCACTCAAGGAATATGGCTATAAGATTGTCCTACTGAAAGTGAGTTGTTGACATCAAGTACTCCTCCTATCTCAAATCCCTTGGTCAATCCACCTTATCAACCTCTACCTTCTCATCCTACATCTCTTGAATCCCAAGGAACTCCTTGCATAACTCTAGTTATGACTGGTATCCACTAACCTCGAAGACCTTGGCTAACCAGTCGAGTCATCATTGCCAGGAGATAAACATGATTTTCCTAAACACCCCGAGAAAGTTTTTCCCAAATTTGACCTAGATAATAGAGAAACCCTTGAAGATCACATCAATAAATTTATGTTGTCACTAAGTATTATGAGGGTAGAGGAGGAATATGTATTTTTTAGATTATTCCCATATACTTTATTGGATAGGGAGTCTACTTGGTATTTCTTTCTAATAGCATGATCAATAACAAATTGGGAAACCTTCGAAAAATTATTCTTAAATAAAATTGGTGATGAGAAAACCTCGGCTACTTTAGTCCTTGGCCTGTCTAGATAAAGGATGAATCCAAAAGAAAAGACAAAATACTTCAACCAAAGGTTTATGACTTTACTAAATAGAATACCTGAAGATTCACAACCTCCAACCAATGTTATCTTATAATTTTATACTATTTCTCTTCCTTCTTCAATTGTTATCTTTCTTAAAAGAGGAGCCAAAACCACACTGGATCAAACCATGCAAGAAAATCTAGAAGTAGAGATGCAAATGATGAGGATATCCAACAAAAATCCTTCTGAAGAAAGAATATCCTTACATCCCACTCGAACAGACATATTTAAAGAAGAAAATAAGGATAAACAAGCTTTAGATATTGAAATCTTAAATAAATTAGTTAAAAGTTTGGCTAATGATATCATTGACATCAACAAAAATGTAGCAGAAGAATCCACATCTAAACAACCTTGGAAACCTTTTGTCAAAATAAATAATTTTCCACCTCTAGGTAATCAAATTTATGTTATTGATGATGATGAATAATAATAAGAAGAAGAAATAGAAAATGATGACGAATATATTGGAACTTCTAAAGTGAATCTCACTTGGGAAATTGTAGATGGTATTATTGATGATGATGAGGACCTGCCCAGAGAAGAAGTAAATACAATCCAAACAAGAAGTAAGGGACCTCCTTCCAATTCTTCAACACCATCCCCTGCCATTGTACCTAAGAAAATTGTCCCCCAAGACAAAACTCTTACCAAGACTTTATTGATTTTTGATCAACTAGACTACTACTTGGTGGGAGATATGAAGAGAACCAGAGCAAACATTTGTTTATATGAGTTAACAAATTTAAAACAACAAAAAAACAATTTACTTAAAGCATTAGAAAGTAACAATGTTGAAAAACAAACGACTACATCTTCAAGTAACGACAAAGAAAAAGTTGTTCAAAATTCCTCTTCAAATAAGATTAAGTAAGTCAATTCCAATTATGTGTTGATAGGAGATAAATCCAACTCACACACACCACCCTTCATGTTAACATTTGAAATCTTCAACGGGAATGTGCACAATTGCTTGGTATATTCTGGAGCATCATCAAACATAATTCCATATTTTGTTGGCAAGAAAATTAATGCCCATCCTTAGAAATATGCCATACAAATTGTACAACTTGAAAAAACATGAGCTAAAGTTTGAGGTGAAGCAAATGATGTTTTATCATATTATCTTCTAACCCTAAGGTTCAACAAAATATAGACATCATTGTGGCTTACATTCCAGAAGCATACAGTTTTGTACTAAGCAAGGGACTGGTAAGAAAAACTTCATGGATATTTTGCTACAGATTGGTCACATCTATGGTTACCATACAATGGTGAACCAAATTAAATTAGAGTTGATCGATAAAAACATATGAAATTCACTGTGACTAATATTGATGGTGAAAACGAACCCATTTTGTTTTTTAATTCCATTTTGGGAAACTATTGCATTGATTCATATTTTGGAATTTATTTTGCAGAAATTTCATCATTCATAGATTCATTTGTATAATCAGAGGTTGTAAACTTTTCTCAAACCCACTCCTCCATATGCATAGAATTTTTCCTCTAATAGTTTAGAATCCACTAAAAATAATGATTTTTGGACCTTTTTTTTTGGATGGATCAAAATCTAATGAAGGTGTTGGAGCAGGTTGCATTTTGCGAGATCCCAAAGGTAACAAAACCACATCAGCTTGTAGGATATAATTTCAATTCAAAAACAATGTGGTTGAATACAAAGCATTAATCCAAGGTTTGAAAAAGTTCATAGATTTGAATGTGAAAATTTTAAAAGTTTTTGGTGATTTAGAAATAAATGTCAAAAAAGTATGAAATATTATTCACTATGTTTCAAATCATTTAATGAATTATCAACATCTTGTTATGGATCCACTCAACCATTAGGGCGAGGAGCGCAACAATCAAAAAAATTCCCCGAAATGACTCAGAAAGGGAAAAAATGCTTAAATATATGAGATTCTTGAACATCAATTCTGAAATGAGTGGTGGGATGTTGCCAAATTTTACTACTTTTGAAATAAAATATGTTCCTAGAGCGTTGAATTCAAATGTAGACCTTCTTGCTAATGTAGCCTCAAACATTATTCCATCTGAAGAATTTACCCATGATATATTCTCAATTGAGATGTTGTTTAGGCCATATGTGCCTAATAACATAACAAACTAGAGAGTTTTTAATGATGACAATCATATAATAAATTTTATTACACAAGATGACACATTTAAAGATTTAGTCATTGATGAAAATTAACATGACTCAGAGATCAATTCCCCTTCGTGATAAGTTTAAAGCACCAACTAACTGTGAAATACACAGTTCTTCAATGAAATTTGAAATCATGAATTTTGGAACTGAAGAAAATCCTAAAAATATTAATCTAGGCTTAGGATGCACTCCCTCATAAATAAATTCTTTTATTAACCTTTTCAAAAAATATAAAGACATTTTTTCTTGGACATACAATGATCTTAAAAATTACAATACTTCAGTTATTCAGCATGCCATTACACTGAATATTGATGCTAAACCTGTCTAGAAAAAATTAAGTAAAATTCACCCTAACTTAGAACTTCAAATTAAAAAAAAAAAAAAATTGCTACAAGCAAGAATAAGTTTCCCTTTCAGACACTCTCAATGGGTGTCTAATATGGTTCCAGTTAGGAAGAAAAATGGAAACATTAGGAATCGTATTGACTTTAAGAACTTGAATAAGGCATCTAAAAAGGATAGTTTTCCCCTTCCCCCAATGGAACAAATTTTACAATATGTGGCAAGATCTGAAATGATGACGGATTTTCAGGATACAACCAGGTCTTAGTTTCAAAAAATGACCAATTAAAAATAACCTTTAGGACAAAATGGGGCACCTATGCATACAGGAAAATGCCATTTGGATTAATAAATGTTGGGGCCACATTTCAACATGTCATGGACATTGCCTTTAGAGGTCTAGTGAACAAAATAGTGGTAATATATTTAGATGATGTCACTATCTTCTCCAAGAACAAATCTGATCATGTGAATCATATTAAACAAATTTTTTACCGTTGTAGAAAACATGGCATCTCTCTTAATCCTAATAAAATCATATTTGCTCAAACATAAGGTAAACTCTCTGAGAAAGGACATAAATTGTTGCAGAAAGGACACCAAGTGTTGGTGAATGAACAATGCAGAGTAGAATTCCATATTTGGAATTACAAAGATCAAGTTTTATGTGAAAATATACCCATGGATGTTTTCCATGTGTTGTTGGACAGAACTTGGCAATATGACATAAATGTGATGTTCAATGGCAGAGAGAATACCTTCACATTGGAGAAGGAAGGCATGAAACGTACTCTCATTCATCTCAAGGATGAATAGACAAAGGAGAAAACCAGTTCAAAGATATTTTGGGTCAATGAAAAGGAATTTATGAAGCACATCCAAGAAGAAGGGGTAAGCTTTGTTGTAGTTGGTAAACTTAGAGTTGTTTTAACAAACACAAAAATTGATGATTTGCCTATTGAAATTCAGAAATTGTTGGAGGAGTATGGTGATATTGTAGTTAATGATTTACCAAATAGATTACCACCTATTAGAAGCATTAGTCATCACATAGATATGATCCCTGGAGCACGTTTGCTAAATAAATCAACTTACAGGACGAATCCAACAGAGAATGAAGAAATGAGGAGTCAAGTCTAGGAATTGTTGAAGAAAGTATTGGCCAGAGAGAGCTTAATCCCATGTGTTGTACCCACAGTTTTAAGCCCAAAGAAGGGAGGAGAATGGAGAATGTGAACAGATTCCAGAGCCATACATAAAATCACCATCAGGTATCATTTTCCTTTACTAAGAATGGATGACTTAATGGATTGTTTGAGTAGTGCCAAGTATTTTTCAAAGATTTATTTAAGTAGAAGATATCATCATATTAGAATGAGGGAAGGTGATGAGTGGAAGACAACCTTCAAGAAAAATAATGGATTATATTAGTGGTTGGTTATGCCTTTTGGTCTAACTAATGCACCAAGTACTTTTATGAGACTTATGAATGAAGTACTTAAGGAATTTACAGGAAAATTTGTCATTTTGTATCTGGATGATATTCTTGTTTTTAGTAAAACAAAATAAGAACATGTTAGGTACTTGAACTTGGTTCTGAAGAAGTTACATAAGGAAAAACTCCTAATAAACCTAAAAAAATGTTTTTTTTATGAAAACATAATTGGTTTATTTGGGTTTTGTAATTTCACAAGAAGGTTTAAAAATGGATCCAAAAAAAGTGAAAGTTATTACTAAATGGCCATCTCCAACAAGTATATTTGAAGTCAGAAGTTTTCATGGGTTATCAATTTTTTATAGGAAAATTATAAGAAATTTCAGTGGTATTTGTGCTCCAATATTGGAAACCATAAAAAGAGAAAAACATCCATTTAGACGGACTGATGCAAATGAAAGGGGATTTAAATTGTTGAAGGAAAATATCATCGAGAAACCTATATTAACTCTCCCAATTTTTAACAAAGTATTCTCAGTTAAGTGTGATGTCAGAGGAACAACTGTTGGAGGTACTCTAAGTCAGGATGACATGCCAATTACTTATTTTAGTGAAAATATGAATGAAGCAAAACAAAAATACTCTACTTATGACAAAGAGTTTTATGCAGTAGTCCAGGCTCTGAAGAAATGGAGGCATTATCTTATGCCTAAAGAATTTGTTTTATATTCTGACAATCATGCTTTACAGTTTATAACTAAGATAGGGAAATTGAATCAGAAACATGCTTAATGGGTAGAATTCATGCAGAATTTTATTTTTGTATTAAAGCATATAAGTGGAAGTTATAACAAAGTTGCAGATGCTTTGAGCAGAATATGTTTGATTTTGTAGGAGTTCCAGGTGAATGTTCTAGGGTTAGAACATCTCAAATATATGAATGCTAAAGATGTATATTTTCAGGAAGCAGATGAAGCATGTCAGAATCCAATTCTTAGAGATCAAAGTACTTGGATGGATTTCATGCTACAAGAAGGGTTGTTGTTCAAAGGAAATAAATTGTCCATTCCAAAATGCTCAATGAGGGAGAACTTGTTGCAGGAGAAGCATAGTGGAGGACTTGCTAGTCATTTTGGTAATGATAATACTTATGCTCAGTTGAGTAATTTTTTATTTTGGCCAAGAATGAGGACTAATGTTCAGAATTTTGTGGGAAGATGCAAAGTTTGTTAGCATGCTAAAGGTAGACATCAGAATATAGGTTTATATCATCCATTGCCAATTCCAGAAAGGCCATGGGATGTTGTGAGTATGGATTTTGTTTTAGGACTGCCAAGATCTCAGAGGGGTAATGATTATATTTTTGTTGTGGTAGATAGATTTTCTAATATGGAACACTTTATACCTTGTTATAAAACTAGTGATGCAATTCATATTGCAACTCTATTTTTCAAAGAAGTAGTAAGACTACATGGTCTTCCTATCAACATAGTTTCAAACATAAATACTAGGTTTGTTGGACACTTCTGGAGGACATTGTGGGATAAATTGGGAACGAGACTTAATTTTATTTCAGCCTACCATCCTCAAACAGATGGTCAAACTGAAGTTACAAATAGGAGTTTGGGTAATATATCGATAAGTCTAGTAATTGAACATCCTAACCAGTGGGATTTAGCTTTACTAGAGGCTGAATTTGCTTATAATGACTCACCTAATAGAAGTGCAGGGCTAATTCCTTTTAGGATTGTCTATGGAGTCAATCCAAGAGGAGTATTTGAGCTCAAAGATTTAGGACAAATGGAGAAGAGAAGTGAAAATGCAAAAGATTTTGCTACAGCCATGCAAATGTTGCGTGAGCAGGTTAAAGGACAACTACAAGATAACAACTTCAAGTACAAACATAAGGAAAATTTGAATAGAAGGGAAGTTATTTTTGAAGAAGGTGATTTAGTATTGGCACATTTGAGGAAAGAGATATTTCCTAAAGGAACCTACAATAAGTTAAAAGTTAAAAAGATTGGGCCTTGTAGCATTTTAAGGAAATTTTTATCCAATGCTTATGAAATTGAACTTCCAGCAAATATGGGAATATCTTCTATATTTAATGTAGCAGATCTGTATACTTATACAAAACCTGAAGCAGAGCAGATGCCAAATGGATTGGATAGTGATAAAGGAAAACAAATTGAATGGAAGAAGCAAATTCCTACAGAGAGAAAGTTGCAAATGGAGAAGATTTTGGATACTTGATTGTTGAAGAAGACAAGAGGCCAAGAGTACTATGAATATCTGATTAAATGGAAAGATAATCCAATTGAAGATGCTACTTAGGTAACTAATGCGCTGATATAGAAAAGTGGCAGTACTATAGAGGAACTCATGAACAAGAGTTCATGATTTTCTTCTGACTTGAGGAGTTTGATGTAGCAGCATAGGGTCAAAACAAAAGTCATCATTGGCTTCTCGGAAGTCAAAATCCAATTTACTAAAGAGAGTTGGTTCTCTTAAATTTTATGTTCTATTTAGATTATAACTCTGAATAATAAATCAAGGATCTTCAAATCCTCTTATCTTATGTAATAGGGATAAGATCAGATAGGGTTGTTTGGATATTTAGGGAAGTTTATAGGATCTGAGTTGGATAAGTTTGTTCGATCCAAGTATTTTGGATCTGATAAAATTTTAGTGATGTATTTATCCAATAGAGGCCATTGTATTCAGGGGGGACGAGCTAGATGAATTTTGAACAAAGTAAATAATAGAAGGTGTGATTTAGTACGAAATTCTCACCCCCAGAGCTTCATAATGTATGATTTGAATTGTGGCTTCGTGAATGAACTGTGTATTCTGCAAAGGCTATCATAATCGATTGGAGGAAAGAACCTTTAAGTGTTTCTAGTTCTTTTAAAAGGTCAATTTCCTATTTATGTTCAAATTTCGTTATTGTATGCTTCTGTATGCAAAAGAAAGTTTGTATTAGAATCCGCAGATATAGTTCAAAGAGTACCGAGTCACAAAGGGGATCTTAGTTTAACACTAGATCAATGATCTAGTTCACTGCAGAAATTGCAAATGTCTGAGAGTTATCACCGAGTCCCGAACCCACAAATTTTATTAGAACTAGCTTTTAAATCGTTTTGGATTCTGATTAGAAGATTGAACGGTATCTGTACGTCTATATGGTGATAATAAAGAACTAGGATTCCAAGAGATTGTGAAGAGTTTTATTGTCATCGACTGCATTAGTAAGCATTCTTTTGAATTTGAACATCAATTGACTTTGTATTGGTTCATTTTTCTATTGTCGAAATTTGAATGTCGGATAATTTCTCTATTGGGTCAGTCATTGTTTCCTTGTCGACTAATGATGTTTTACGATCTAGCTCTTGTAATTTTTTATTTGTGGCTTTATAATATCTTAGTTATCCTTTCAATATTCGTGATTGTATTTCTGAATTATCTTAATATTCTTCCATAATAAATTATTTCCCACAAATTGGACATAAGCAACTTTGATTTTTAAAAATTGTCATATACTCAAACTCCATTTCACAAAAAGAACATTCAGTCTAAAATTTCAATTTATATATGGAATTGTCCATTTTTTTTATATAAACTTGAATTGGTTTTAAGATTTATTTTTAAATTTTAATCAATTTGTACTTCAAAACTTTTCTTCACCCTTTTTTTCTTTTTATCTTCACTTTCCTCTCTCCAATAATATTAAATATATATATATTTCCTTTACACATTTTTTTATACTTTATAAAAATACTTTATATCCACTTTAAGTAACTCTTTTTTTTACACTTTATAAAAGTATTTTTATATCAAGTGATTTAATAGTATCTTAATTAAATACCCTTTTAAAAACATCACCTCATATACGTTACTTCTTCTTTATCCACAAATAATATATAAAGCTATACACTTTTTATAACTTTGAATATGACCTTAAGATTACTTTTATAATATCCATTGGATAATTAATTTGAATATACCATGAGGTCTTTTTTTGTTTTGTTTTTAAATAATTGGTTTTTTGTCTTACTTCTTGTGATTTTTTTTAATGATTTATACTTTTTGCTATATCTTGCTTTTTTAATAATCTTTTTGTAATATATATATATATAAAAGACATCTTTAAATACTCTTTTAACTTTTTCTCTTTTATTTTAAAAACTTAAGTACTCTTATTTAATTTCAAATACTCAATAATAAGTCACATTTTTACACTTTGTGGTACTTT
Organism: Picea abies; assembly: GCA_900067695.1. Classification (NCBI taxonomy): domain Eukaryota; kingdom Viridiplantae; phylum Streptophyta; class Pinopsida; order Pinales; family Pinaceae; genus Picea; species Picea abies. The sequence goes on from CBVK0102108943.1 coordinate 14,845, forward strand.
TTATGAAAAATCATTTTTATTTTTTAACAACCCCACTAAAACATACTCTCTTAATAATAACTTATTTTCTTTTAAAATAAGATATTGATATTATTTCCAGCGCCCTTTTAATAAACTTAATAACTTCTTTTTTTAATGAATGATCGATTTCACCTTTGTAGTTAATAGTTTGACTTTATAATTTTCTTATGTAACTTTTGTATTTAAACACTTTGAATTTATTTATTTTTTCTTTTTATTTATAAACTGGTTAAGGTTTGAGTTGGTCAAAGACCATGACTTCAAAAAAACTCTGAAAAAAATTAAAATGATTACAAATATATATATATATATATATATATATATATAAGAATGAATAATAAGATGATTACAAATGAGAACAAAGACTCGCAGTGATGCCCTTAACTAATAGTCATGTCTTTTAAGATATGTCATTTTATTATTAATAATTATTATTAATAATTATTATTTATTAATTATCATTTAACTATTATATTATTAATATCTATTTTAAATATATATTTATGTTCATAACACTATTGCCATTATAATTAAATTAAATTAAATTTACATGTGAATCTATATTATATATTTATATTTCGATTAAATTTAAATAATAAGTATGGATTTGCATGTAAATGTATTTATATTTAGATTAATTTTTAATTATAAATATGTATTTTGTGAATGTATATTATATATTTATGTTTTGATTAAATTTCAATTATAAGTATGGATTTACATGTGAATGTATTTATGTTTCGATTAATTTTTAATTATAAATATGTATTTTGATGTATAGGTGCATGAAGGTATGATAAATAAGTTTAAATATACAAATGCCCTTGTCGAGGTATTCTTTGTTGATAGATTATTTGTAGATGTGGACAATATTTCAATAACTATGGACATAATATTTTAAATTTAATGGAAAGCTTATTTATATTTGATATTTGAATATAATATTTTAGATTTTATAAAAAAACATATTTATATTTAATATTTTAAATTTTAAATTAAAAAAAAATATTAATTTTCTTTTTAATTCAAAAAAATAAAAGAGTCTTATAACTATTATGTTGCTCTACAAATATGTGCTATGTTGCTATATATTACAACCTTTCATGACTCCTTTAAAGTAGCTTTTCAAAAGAACAAGTCAAGTCCTTTTGCAAACAATTCTCAATCTCATTTTAAAACATTAAACTAAAAACATATAAATTTTAGAAGATAAAACAATGACCATAAAGGGACCTAGGGCATCAAAATAGCTTTTCAAAGAACAAGTCATAAAGTTCTCAAGCATTCAACTAAAAGCATATAAACTTTAGAAGATAAAACAATGATCACAAAAATACCTCATGCATCAAAATATAGAATTTTTTAAACTTGATAATTGGGACCTTTCTCTCAACTTTGGTTTAGAAAGAAATTTGTCATGCAAAAGAAGAACTTATTTAGATAACCAGTTTGCAATTGTATTAAATTTTTTGAAGATATGAGAAAAGTATATATCTTTAAATTTCTTTGTTATTTGTAACCTTCCTAATTTTAATTCCCACAAATTATAATGTAATTGTATAAATGTGAATTGGGCCGGTGAGTTGATGTGTTGGGGCAAAGAGCCTGTATTGATTTTAATGTGGTCAAGGGCCGAATAGTATATTATGTACATTGAATTGATTAATAAAAATGATAATCATTGGCTGCGATATGATAGGGATGAAAACAATGGGGGGTTATGATTCCACAAGAGAGGGGGGTCTAATGGGGAATTTTCATGGGTATTAATCCAACCCACATTCCTTAAATTATTATCATTGTGTATAACCTTCTATTTGTTGTTGAGTGTTCCCAAAGCCAATCATTTAACTCATGTAAGGGGGTTGGTGTGAGAAGACACATCCCATAGTTATTGGAGAGAATAGGCTAAAGTACAATCATCTTTGGGAAGAGTGAGAGTTGAGTAAGCAAGAGAGAAGAAGGGAAATTCATATGAAGAATAAAGACAAATTTTACATGCATATTTTGGGCATCAAGAAGAGAATTGAGTGTTGGGAAGAGTACCAACCATGGTATACTTGAAGGCATCCATTTTTTTGTTGTGTTTTATGCTAGAAATGTGGCTTGTGTGCCTGAAAAACAAGTTGTAAACCTGTAGTGCATTTTCTTGTTGAGGAAATGGCTTAAGAGTCTTGTGAAGGGTAATGTGAGCACTCTTTGGGAGACTGAGAGTTCATGGAAGTCCCCAATTGAGAGTTCATGGCCAATCGAGTGCACTGGAGGACATGATAAATGAATGGTACAACCTAAGGGACTTTGAGTAGTGAAGGGGGTACATTCCTTGGGTTGTGTAGGTGGTGGGGAAGGGAGTTGTAGGGTTGGAACTATTGTGGGAGTAGAACCTAGGTTTTGGGGTTGTTGTGCGTAGAGATTGGACAACCAAGAGGACCAAATATCCTTGTGGACTCATAGCCTCAGCTTGGGGGTGGCCTACTATTCAGAGAAAACGAACAACAATGCATATGGCTGGGAGGTTCATCCTTTGTATGCAGCCAGTTGGTTAGTTAATAACTGATAAGTGTCATGTTGTGTTATTATGTTTATTCCACTATGAAATTGGTTTACATGAATGTTGTGTGTTTGCTAATGTGCTTACTGGATGCATTCATATTTTTAATATATTTTGTTAGACGCATTTAGAATATGGTATCAATCAAATGGTTAAATATGTGTGTGACATGTAGCTGGTAAGCTACAGAAAATTAATCAAGTTGAAATCTTAGTTAATGTGTATTCCACACATAATGGACCTCAATTCGACTCGGGTACATTATATTATCTCCAAGAATTGGGTTATGAGAGCTCAATCAATATATTATCAATCATGCACTAATTTTTCACCAAATCCACCATTAATTTAGAATCTATTAATTTATAATATTCAAAATCTTCTAACCTTGTTTACCCTTTTTCTATTGTAGTGTTCATGAGAAGCCACAATGTCCAAAATTTTGTTATGTTACTTGTACTTTGTTCAACTGCAAACTTCAAAATAAAATGATGATATTGTTATAAAAACAACAATATACCAACCTCACATTGTCCTGGAGCTCCTTGGAAATCTCCATCAAAGAATCCTCAGACCTTTCCATAATTGATAATATGTTCCTTAAGAGATATAGTAGGTTTTTCCTTTTTAGTAACCCAACTAATTTCACATGCACATATGATTTTGTGAGCAACCTATTCAACACTCAATTCTATGCCTTGAAAAATCTACACACACACACACAAACACATAGATACATTCGTGTGTGTGTGTGTGTACGTATATTTTTTATGTAATACATATCATAAGAAATCCCATCAAACACTTCCCCTCATTCTAAGGATGATACCCAGGGTAAACCAGATTCTTCAAGGTTCGAGGCCAATATAACAATATACTCATTAAAATCTCAAACATGTCACTTGTGGAGATTGATCCTATGTGGGGAGTATAACACTCCTTCTCTCAACTAGTTGGGCTAGACCCAATTCACTAAAAATTTTGGCATTGGGGTCCGCCTAAGAAATAAAATTATCCCCACTCTCTAGCTCATAAATGAGAATAAGAGTGGTGATTCACCCCACACTCTAGATAGTAAATGGAAATGAGAGAGGTGGTTCCTTGCTAGCTTTACACTAATATTTGTAAATAATAGTTGCTCACATGCACAAACCCTAACCCCCTCCAGAATGGAACATGTGACCTTTGAGGAGAAAACCCATGTTCTTAACCATTAGTCTCTCTCTCTCTCTCTCTCTCTCTCTCTCTCTCTCTCTCTACACACACACACACAAGTCAATTGGGTGTAGCTTGAGTGGTTGTAAGGAAAAGTTGTTACCCTTCCCACCCAGGTTCAATTCCACTTTGTGACATGTTTTCTCTTAATGATCTTATTTTTGATGAGCTATATATGATTTATTCATAAGTTGTTGATTTGGATTTGTGACTAAAGAATCTATGGTCTACCCTAAGTATCATCCTTGAAATGAAGGGATGTGCTAGAAAAAATTCCCCCAAAATATATTACCTAGAACATTATATATATGATCCAGGTGGATATTGGCGGCCACCCACCTATTCCACTTGGACCCCCACCATTGCTTCTTTCAGTTTTTTAGTTTTCGCACAGTTTACTATTTTTAGCAGTTTTTCAGGTCCTGAACTTCTGGAGCCGTTTTGAAGCCCTAAACGACGTTTTTTGGGGTATGTTGCGGTTTCAAAATTTGTCACAAATTTTGTCAAAAATGTTGTATTCCTCGGATAGATCTTTCCAATGGGCTATCATACGCCTAAAATGGAGATCGTATGCAAAAGTTACGACCCCGGGAAGTTGATGTACCAACTTACCCAAACGGGGCCCACATGACTTTTGTCGCTTCATCTCCCAGGGTTAGGTTTTTGGATGTCTAGGGATTTTGGCATTCCCGTTTATTGTAAAAGGGCCTTCAGAGCCTCATTGTAATCATCTTCTCATGGATGCGAGTAGTGGCCACATCTCTTCTCAGAGATAAGCTACCAGAGCCTAGCTAGTTTATTTCCATTCTGTCTGTAAGAATATTTCAGTCATTTGTTATTAATGAAATGAAGTCTTATTTCCGCTGCATCTCTGTGTTTATGTGTATGTCTGTATTTCATTGTGTTCCTACATAAATCTGGATCAGTGGTATCAGAGCAGTCTGCTCATTCTCGATCCTTCTTTGCATGTCCCCAATGAGATCGAGATATAAGGAGTTGGGGCTCAATCTGGTTGAACCCTTGCAAGATCAGCCTCGCAAACCCCGACGACCGCCCATGGGGGAAGAAAAGAAATATGAGGGAGCAGGAGATCCTA
>CBVK0102108964.1:0-10103 GCA_900067695.1 Picea abies
AAGGTTTGTACATTTTAAAATAAATTTCCATCCTTAAAATCATCCCTAGATACCATATTTCTTAGTGCATTTTGGACTACACTTTGGGAGAATATGGACACCAAGTTGAGGAGATATAAAACTTCCCATCCACAGATAGATGAGCAGACAAAAGTAGTCAATATAATTTTGGTTCAACTTTTGAGGGGTTACAATTAGAAGCATTCAAAGACCTGGGATGAACATATAATCACATTCAACACTCTTATAATAGAGAAATATATACTTACCAATAAGTCCCCTTTCAAAACTTTCTTTGGGTATTTTACACCTTTTCCCTTGGTAGTTGTCTATGGATATCAAGGAGGAGTTATGGAATACATCATAGGAGAAGCACTAAAAGAGGATAAGTTTGTTGTAAATATTAGGCAGATCCATTTGTAAGTATAGGAGACATTGAATAAGTCACAATAAAGGTACAAGGACCGTCATGATCAACACAAAAATGAGAAATTGTTCAAAGTGGGAGACAAATTTTGGTTATAGATGAACAAGGAAAGACTATAGGGTCTTAGTAAGGATATAAATTCTATGCAATATGGTCCTTTTTAAGTATTGGAGAAGGTGGTTAATAATGCCTACAAACCAGTCTACCCCCATACATGCACATTTACTCAGTAATGAATGTGTAAAATCAAAAACTCTTTGATCCTTCCATGTTGGATCGAGAAACTGAGTAGCTACTACCTACCATAGAGGAATTAGCACCAAAAATTCAGGTAGAGGTGGTAGAAGATATAGTTTTTTAGAAGAAGTCTAGAACTAATAGATAGAGGCAACATGACCTTTGATGTTTTGGGTTGAAAGGACAACTTTCAGGCAAGGAAAAATGGTACTCCAGAGAGAAGGTAGAGGAAAAATTTCCTCACCTCATTTGGTAAAATATTTTGGGGATCAAAATCCTCCCTAAATGGGGAGTTATGATCTATAATGTATCATTATATAATTTTCCATCTATGTTGGTACTTTCTAGGTGGAAAATCATAGGAATTGGATTGCAAGACCCATTTTAGTGGAAAGTCCCAAGTTGAAAATTTGGGGTCAGGAACCTTCCAGATCCATTTTGAGGGGTTAAAATTTTGTGAGGATAACTTTCATCCCCTTAACATTGTGACCTTTCCAATGGTGTGACCATCACCTCAGTTGAAGCTCGTATGTGGAAGTTAATCCTCCTGGAATTTGACATACCTTGTTGACTACCATGGTACTGAGTGGATGTCACATTAACCTCCATTCCTCACACATTTGGGGCTAGGAATGTGTGGAATTTCAAGAATAATCTAAAAGGTCCAAAACCTAACACTAATTGAGGGTTAATACTTGCAAAAACTGTAACCCTTGAGGACTATCAAGCTATGTTAAATACTGAGACGCTAGGAGGAGAAAGGGTTCCATTCTTTAGCATTGTAATTTTTCCATAGTTGAGTAGAGCATCTAGGAGTGGGATTTGAGAACATAATAGAATAGGAAGAATATTCTTTACCAGCCATTTAGATCACAGTGTTAAAGGAAACGCCATAGTCAATGCCTATTTCTTTGTATTTGCATTTTCATAACTGAAGAAAAGAGAGTAGAGCATAGGTCTCACCTTTAAGATAGGTTTTATCCAATTTTGGGTTTCCCAAGATACATATTATGTTCATTTGTGTGGATGGTGTGTTCATTTTCTTTTTATTTATTTTTTGTATTTCATTTATCTTCATAAGTTTGAGGAATAAGCTAGTGCTTACAAATTTGAGATCTAAGAAAATAAACCTGCATAATCAAAGATTCCAGTATAACACAAGATTTGTTGTGAATTTTTTTTATAATGGAATATCCATGGTGGTTTATAGATTGGCGATCTATGTTTAAATCAAAAGGAGTATTGGAAGATGTAGTGATTTATGTTGATTCTTGGGAATAAACAACATGATTCATGGTGCTAAAGCCTAAGTCCAACCTTGGTGCTACCCATTAATATTGGGAAGACCATGGTAGGATATGAAATATACACACATTGGTTGTATATATGGGGATACGACCGTATATCATGAAGAATTCACTAAAAAGATTACCTTGCACTCTTTGGCCAGGCCTTTTGCAGATTAATAAATACCTCTTTATATAGATAATGAGGATATTGATGAATAAGTTGTCCAACCTATACTTACACTTGACCAAGCCTTAAATTTTAAAGAGAAAAATGAGGATGACCTAATCTCTAATGTCATAGCCTACGCTTTCTCATCCTCATATCTTGGACATATTATAGGAAGGATGTTCATTCACTGCTATATCACTACAATTGAAGTCTATGCCTTCTTCTCTATACACCATATCCAAAACACGTAATATTCCCATAGAAATTAGTATAGGGAGGACACTTAACATCAATCCCCAACTAGAAGTTTCATAGAAAAATAAGTTAATTGAGCTACTACAAAAGCATAGTAGTGAATTTTCCTAGGAATATACTGATATGAAAGGGATTCATCTTGATCTATGTACACACAATACTTATAACAAGGTTGAATTTTGACCTATTTGTCAACCTCGAGGATGAATGAATCGTACTTTGAGGGAGATAGTGAAGGAGGAGTTGCAAAAATTTCTTAATGTGAATTTTATATACCTAATTTTTAACAATCAATGGGTTTCACCATTTGTAATTGTTCCAAAGAAAAATGGGAAGTGGCAAGTCTATATTTATTATCAAGAACTAAATAAATTCACTTTAAAGGATCACTTTCCTCTCCCTTTTATTGATAAAGTCCTAGAAACATTGGCAGGAAAAACAATTTTCTCTTTCCTTGATGGATTTAGTGGTTATAATGAAATTCAAATTTCCCTTAAACATCAAGACAAAACCACTTCCACCTACCCTTGGGGAACATATGATTACCGAGTACTACCTTTTGGATTGTGTACTACCCCTACTACCTTTTAAAGGTCTATTCTTGGTATATTTTCTGATTTGATTCATGCTTGTGTTGAAGTATACATGAATGAATTTATTGTTTATGGAAACACTTTTGAAGAAGGCATGAATAACCTAGAAAAATTCTTCACAAGATGTCAAGAAACCAATCTTTCTCTTAGTGATGTAAAATTTCATATGCTAATAACTAAGGGAATTGCTCTTGGTCATCATATATCTCCTATAGTTATTTAGGTAAACCCCCTGAAAATTGAGGTGATATTTAAACTTCTAGTTCCCACGACTCAAAAAGGTGTGTGTATTTTATTAACCTTGTATGATACTATCATCATTTCATTGAAAAATTTACTAAGATTTTATTTACATTGATTTCAAAAGATAGTGAATTTTCATGGACTATTCAATGTCAACTTGATTTTGAAGCTTTGAAAGAGAAACTATCTGTAGCACCAATATTAACGGGACTAAATTGGTCTTCACCTTTCCACATCTATATGGATGTTTATTATACCTTCATTGGAACAATACTTGCATAGGAAGAATAAAACCAACCTTATATTATCTATTTCACCAATAAGAATCTTAATACAATAGAGGTAAACTATAAGGTGATTGAAAAATAATTCATTGCTAATGTCCAAGCCATTAATAAATGTTTTCATTACATAATTGGTTATTATGTCTTTGTACACACTGATAATTCTGCTATTTGTTATCTTATAAATAAACCAATTACCAATGGTAGAGTGACTAGATGGTTATTATTACTACATGATCTTGAAATTAGCATTCTTGATAAACCTAGGATGGAAAATGTTGTTGCTGAATTTCTATCCAGGATTGCAAATGAGGGTGATGTCATTCCTTTTGAGGATGTTTTTCCCCAAGAACATTTATTCACGATATCTATTAACACATTGTGGTTTGAAAATATTGCTAATTATTTGGTTATAGGAAATCTCCCACAACATTTCTCACTAAAGGAACAACAAAGAGTTGTTAGGAAGAGTTCTCTATACTCATGGATCCAAGGCCAACTCTTCCAAATAGGCCTAGATCATGTGAACCAACATTGTGTTCATGAAGATGAAGTTTATGACATCCTCAAAGCATGACACGCCGATCCTTGTGGGGGGAACTTTGTTGACAAAAGGACTACCAAAAAAATACTACAATTGGGATACTATTGGCCTACCATATTTTGGGATGCCAAGAAGTATGTAAGAAGTTGTGACATTTGTGAAAGTATGGGGAGACTAGTTCAATTAGATGAGAAACTCCTATAGCCTCAGATTTTGGTAGATCGATTTGAAAAATGGGATCTATATTTTCTTGGGCCAATTAGTGTAATATATTAGAAAACTATGTATATCTTGGTATGCATTGACTATGTAACCAAGTGGGTTGAGGCCAAGGCTCTTCTGAAATAAATTGAGAAAGTTACAACTGGTTTTTTGTATGAATAAATCTTTTTTGGATTTGGAGTTCCACGAGAAATTATCATGGATCAAGGGGCTCAATTCACATCCAATTGCATTCGGTCCATCACTAAAAAATATCATATTCAAAATCATACTTTTACAACATATCATGTATAGGACAATGAATAGGTTTAAGTTACCAACATAATTTTGGATACATCTTGATTAATGTTGTGCAGATCTACCATTGGGATTAGGCTAGTAGGCTTCTAGAATCTCTCTAGGCTTACTACACTACATGGATAAATGCCACTGGTTTCACTCCTTATGAGAAAGTATATGGAAAAAATGTGTTCATGTCAATTGAGTTTGAAATAAAAACACTTCAAATTACTATGAAAGTGGGAATGAGCCTTTTTGAAGCCCAAAAACATTGCTTGGGACAAAACAATGAACATGATTATATTTGTTAGGATACTTCAATACCATTAAATACCCTTAATGCAACCAATACATTTGATATATGCCATTCAATCAATCAAAATTAATTTCTACTAGATTTCAAGCCAAAATATCGATTCCCCTCCTATTATTTTGAGTGGCCAAAAAGGAATAATTTTGTTAATTATTTAGACTATCGTTAAATAAAAGTTGTACATTGATTCTAGTTATGGTACATCTTTGTAATAATATAATGAATATTAAATTGATGATGAATATCATGCATATTAATGCATGTCAAGTCATTTTTATGAATTTGTTTTCATGATTATGCCCTTATGGCCTTTTTGGCGAATGATGGCACCCACATCTACCTTACATTCCCCCTTCATTTTTTTTCACACATGGCTCATGGAATTTTTTAATGTTTGTTCCCTTCTTTTCTATAAAATGTGATAATATTAATTACCTATGTGTTTCAATAAGATCTATATATCTCACACATGGCACTTTATTAGTTTCTCTAAGTAGAGAATGTAAAGCAAAACACACAATCTCCTAAATAATTTAGCATATTTTTCCTTACAAATAACCAATAAAGATTATACTCCCTAGTTGCATTTGTTATTTATCCCATTGTTCTATCTATCCCATAAGCATCCCTAATGCTTTCCTACCAATATGAGTGTACAAAATGAGTAAAATAGTTTCATGGAAGACACCTTACATTGTTATGTTGGACATGTGGCAATAGGGAACCCATACAAAATTAATATTGGTGAGAAAGTTCAATGAGTGATGGTGTCTCCATGCTTCTTGTTACAAATATTTGTCACTTTTTCTACTAGGAAATTTTCTGTTCGAAGAGAGATAGGGGGATATATTGATACAACCAATTGTTTGAAGGAGGGAGGGAGATATACTATCTCAATTCCAAGGAGATGTGATGGTTCCTTAGATCAATCCTGCACATGCCATGCCCATGCCTTGATAATTAGCTTTCACTTGCTAAATTCTAACCTAGTCATTACATGATAATCAACCTACAATGGTTAGTGTTTTTTTCATTAGTTTATCTAGAAACCCATTCAATCCATTATGATATCTACTACCCTTCAAGATAATAAACCGACTCAAATCCATGTTATCCAATTCTTACCATCCATGAAAGTTGAGAAACCAATATCTAGCACTACTCATTAATCCTAAAAGACAAAAAATATTCATGACCCATTTCTATAGTATCCCTAGTTGATCCGGAAGGATTTCCACACATGGAAGGACTTTACTATGTTCACCAAGTTGATCTGCAGAGTGGTGAAGATGGTGAACTTATATGTTTTGAGTTTTATTTTTGCAGAGTGGTGAAGATGGTGAACTTATATGTTTTGAGTTTTATTTTCTCATGTATTTTATTAATGCTTTGTGAGGAAAAGGTCATGCATTTATTTTATGCTTTTATGAGATGCTCATGAATTTAATTATGCTTTATGAGATTTTGGAAAACTCATGCACTTAATTCTTTTTGTAAAATGATTAATACTTGTGAGAAATTTAAGACTCATGTATTTTTCATTGAAATTGTAATTATGGAAATTTATTTTTATGTGAGAAACCACCTCACACCAATTTTCCATTCTTCTCAATTATAGGTTGAGAGAATCAAGGACATGGATGAAGAGTCTTTGGGTGGTTTTGAGATTTTTCCCATTATGTGCTTGAAAATAGTTTGAGATCCTACATTCATGGATCTTGTTTTTCCTCTTTTGTAATTAGATCCTATTATTGTGGATCTAGGAGTGAGTGAGGAAAACTATATAAAACCTTATGTGAGCCATATGTAAGGGGAGAGAGTAATGGAGAGTTAATGAGTGGAGTTAGAAATTCATAGTGCTACTACTCCTAAGCATTGATAAACTTATTCATGTAAGGTATTATCCTTCTTGATGTATGGAGAGGTATGAGGGTGAGTAGTCTTCTTGAATCCTCATTGAAGGAGAAGGCATCTCTTATGTAATTCCTCTTTTGTAATTAGATCCTATTATTGTGGATCTAGGAATTAATGCTCTTTCTTAAGAGGGAGTGAGGAAAAACTATATAATGCCTTATGTGAGCTCTTTTAAAAGGAGGAGAGTAATTAATAATGAATGAGTGGAGTTAGAAAGACATAGTGCTACTACTCCTAAGCATTGAGAGACTTATTCATGTAAGGTATTATCCTTCTTGATGTATGGAGAGGTATAAGTGTGAGTAGTCTTCTTGAATCCTCATTGAAGGAGAAGGAATATCTTATGTAAATCACTTATGAGAAGGTCCCAAAATATTTTGTATAAGGAATGAAAGTGATCCATATTCCAATTGAAGTGGGTCCGAAGACGTAGCCCAGGAGGGGTGAACTCCGTTACCAACATCGGTTGTCTCTCTCTTGTCTTTTTGTGTGCTTTATTCCATTTGAGTTCAAGTATGTTGTGTATTATTGTTTTAAAAGCATGGTTAATCATGGATGCATATGCCCTTTAATATTGATGCAAATAAATCGTGAGAAAATGATTCTCGATTGAAAACTTGCGTAGAGTAAAGTACTTGCATGTTTTAAGATCACTAGTATTATCCTTCATACATTTATCTTATCACCCAATCAATGTTTAAACACTACTAGTTTCTTGGCCCTCCATTAATGGATTTGTATTTCAATAATTTTGATGTTTTTCTAATATATTACAATTAGAGACATATTCTAAATCCTTTTCCTCAAACCTAAATTTGTCATCCATCATAAAATTCAAGTAGTCATCAATCCTATTATTCATCCAATCCCATAGTTAAAACTTAATATAAAATATGAATCCTACAAAAATATGCTCAGAATGTTATATGGGTAAGAACAAAATCAATCACTTACCCATAGAGACCATGGTTGCCTTGAAATAGAGTAAATTCTTTACATAATTAAGGAAATTGCAGATCAAAAGTTCCATCTTCCCCCCTTTTACCTCATTCTTATTAGAACGAGACTGAGATAAAACTCCATGAGAGTTTATTGTTCTCTCACTTTTGTTTTCAAGTTCATGAAAAAGGTAGAGAAAATACTTCTTGATGAAAGTCTAACCAAAGGTTAATTATACTTTATATTCCTACCCCTTGACTATGCAAATGTTATCACCTAAATTCACATATTTTCAACACTTATGTGGTTATCTATAGAAGAATCACTAGTGGAAAATAATTAAATACAATTATGACACCTCATGGCTACTAAAAACAACCTAGATATTAAATTTAAAATATTAAAGTGACTCATGACAAATTTTCAATTTTTAATGTGTGAGCCATGTGGGAAATCCTTCGATCCCCATGCAACCCCACTAAAGCTTGTGAAAATGAATTCCACAATGCATTAATGGTCAATAGGCCTACATTAGGTGGATTTAGGGTGATGTAATAGGTGAATTTGAGCCCTCGTTTCATCAACTTTGATTACCTTGGCTTCTCAAGGTTCTCTATCAAGCATTTGGGATCTCATTTGAATGAAGAGAATTCACATTGGAACTAGTTCATCATTGGAGCTTCAAGTTTACCTATAAAATAAAGCCATGGGGCAGCATTCCATTTTTTTTTTTCGAAGTTATGTTGGAGGAATGATCTTGGAGATCAATCATCTCACTCTATCATCTCTACCATTCATTACCTTCATGCTTTCTTATGTTCTTTCCTCAAGGAACTAAGATTTATTCATTCATCATAGTTAGAGAGAGATGCCTAGAAGGAAAAGGAATGATCCCAAGGAGAGTGTTGGATTCAATTTTGTTCCATTCACTCTTATTAGGTGAAGTTACAAATTTCAATATCTTCCATTGGATTAATATATGTGTATTGTTGTTTCCCTCGAATCTTTTGTATATGAATAACATTATTGTGGTTAAATTTGTAATATAATTGCTTGCATGTTGGCTTGTTATTTATTTGTTATTATAATACTCTTTTCCTTGTCCCACACCTAACCACTATTTGTTGTTTAGCTTATAGTGTAGCTAAAATCAAGGGGCTTTGCTCATGGATGCAACAAAATCCACAATACAAATTTGCAACTCCAATTTCGGGTTAGATAATTTTATCTTACTTCTTGGGTTGTTAGAAATTTATTTTTAACTTTTGGGGCTTTGTAGGTTCATTTGCAGGTCTGTAGTTTCACTCAACACCCACCATCAAATGTTGGATTTCATGAAATCTCATTTTTTAAAATCCCTATATCAATGCACATATTTTTCTCTATTCTCTGATAGTTACATGGAAGATACTTCAAAACACACATGAATATGGTGGCTTGACAATTCATTGGCCACACAAATTGTTTGCACAATATTTTAACTACTCAATTGTGTGGTTTATGCTACTATCTCTATCTCATGCAAGTCAACTCGAATCTAGTTTTTTAGGTTGAGGTAATTGTTGTTGTTTGTTGAGGTTTGGAGGGAATCTCTTAATTTTTCAAGAATTATAGGTTGTTGTATCTTGGTTGTGGTTGCTTGAATCTTGTGCATAATGATTAACTCACTTAGTGGGTATGGGTGGAAATCATAAATTCTACAAGAATTATAGGTTGTTGTATCTTGGTTGTGGCTGCTTAAATCTTGTGCATAATAATTAACTCACTTAGTGGGTATGGGGTGGAAATCATAAATTCTAGTTCCTGCCACATGGATGGATTATTTCTTATTCATTGCACTTGGATGCATAGCTTAGGATTTCTCTCACTACCTTTTCAATATTTTTCTTGATTTATAATTCTTAAACTCATAAAAAAGAATAGCTAAGTGGCTAAAGAATCGCTCACTTCTTGCAATTATTTCTTTGAGAAATTTAAGATTAATCAAAATTTGTTAAAGTTAGCATTTACTCATGGAATATTTGTTTATGATATCACAACTCAAACAAACAAGGGACCTAAAAGCTCTCTCATCTTCACTATGCTCTTTGCCTTGTGATCACAAGCGATCTTGGTGAATTAGAGAAGGGTGAAAGAGTGAAATACCTCCCATTATCACATTTTCATTTAAATATTGATCTGTCACTTTGCAAAATTCACAAACACTTACGAAATAATTAAGTGGAAAAAGAACCCCTAAAATTTCAAATATTTTCCTTCACCAATTTTGCAAAGTCTTTGAATTTTTTTTATTTTCCACGATTTATTTTCAAGTACTTCAAATACAACACTGTGGCTTGTCACATAAACTACACACACAAATGACTTAAAGAGTCTTCCCACCTAAGTATGTTCT
>CBVK0102108975.1:0-14470 GCA_900067695.1 Picea abies
TCAATCCACAAAAGGGGATTTGATCTATAAATAAATGACTCAAATAATAATAATAATAAGTAGAATACTCTTTGCAGTTACAATATTTCAACAATATGTGTTGAAAATGAAATAAAACATGAGCTAAAGACAATTGCTATCATTTATCCTAATACATGTCATACTCATCCTCATATTCATCATGAAAAATAGAAAAAGATGAATGTTCAACATAACTAGAGCATGGATTGGAAGAAGATGCAATTCCACTTCTAATTGCATCAGCACCAATATCAAGAGAAACAAGATAGAGATCCAAGTCTGGGCATTTTGCATCCACATCCCAATATTTACGAGACCCACTTATTCTTCACCCCTATGAGACACAAGGAAGAGGTTTGAATGCACATATACAAGATCCTATGCCTTATATGATCCCAACCTGTTATGCTTCACGAAATGAATGAAACCATAGGTGTTCCAAATATTTTTTGTTGATGAAGAGCTTGCCACTTGGGATAGAATATGAGTGGAAAGGATTTGCAAATATACATCATTTGCCCCATGAAAAGTCCACCATTTAACAAGGTTCATGGTCCTCCTCTCCTCGAAAGATGATATGTCTGAAAAATACTCTGATCCAACAACAAAACATACACATTCCTCCTTCACATCTATTTGTTAAGAAGCTGGAAACAACCTCTGGAGGCATTTTTTCACTCCATTGGCCACCTCGTTGTCCTTATGTGGGGCCTTCCTCTTCCCATTGCTTTGAACAATGAACTCTTGATCATAAAATCTTGGATTTAGAGCATGTGCCAAAGTGTGCAATGGAGTGTTAAATCCATTCCAACTCATAACAATGATGGATCTCAGAGGCTTATTAAAATCAACATCAACAAAAAGAAGAGTGGGAGCCTCTTGTGTAATAATTTCCATGATTTTCTCAACCATGGTATCCATGCCATCATAAACATCTCCCAAGAAAGTTTTGTTTATGTTAAGTACCAAAGATATGAATACAAAAAATACCACAATAGATTCAAGAACAATATAGAATAAAACCCTCACTTTATTATATGAAAACACTTAGGGTAGGGAAACACCGTGCAATCAATCCGATTACGGAAAGGATCCACTATTGTTCACTTGTCTCTTTGAGGGGGAAAAATCTAATGAGCTACTGCTCCAAATACAATACTTCTTTACTTTCCTGTTACATTTCTTGAACACCTTTATATAGCACTACCAACCACCTAAGAACATTCTAGAGGAGGAACCTTCTAGAAGCATAACCTTCTAGTAAGCCCTCTTACATTTATTGCATTCACTCTAGGCCTTATTTATTGAAAGTGAAATTTATACATAACAATACTTATCTATTATTATTTTTCTTGTGTACCTCGCTAGGTACCCCATATTATTCTCCTAGTTACACTACATTCAATCCCCCTTATGAAAGTGTTGTCCTCAATTGAGATTCGAAATGTGTTTATAAAGTCTATCAATCTTCGTATTGATCTACTGATAAGGTGATTATTAAAAATCTATGGAATTTATTAAATGGCGATTGCGATATTTACCCAAATCTTTAACTTTAGCCAGTTATAAATGGCAGTAATACTTTGGCGGTTAGGCATTCGGAGGTTTTGAATGTAAGAGGACATAAATCTTCGAAAGGCAGAATTGTCAGAGAAACTAATCACTTTTGTGTTTTAATCAATCATGCTTTAAAAATCCTTTAGCCTTAAGTACTTCGGAACTTCGGTGTTCGAGGGTTTTGAATGAAGGATGATAGAAATCTTCTGAAGGTGGAATTCCCGGAGTAAACATTCGAACCGTTATAGGTATTTCGGGGCTTCGGAACCCCAGAGCTCTAGGAGTTCATTTGATTAAATGTACAACTCATACTTTGGCACTTTGGCATTTGGGAGTTTTGGATGTAGCACAACGGAAATCTGCCGAAGGCCGAATTCGCAGAGTGATTAGTTAATATTTAATCATGATTAATTAAAATTGTTAAATGTTTTATTAGCTTTTGAAACATTTTTATTTGTTATGATATCAATTGCTTCGGCACTTTGATAGTTCGACAGTCCTGAACCCATTCTTTGTTTTATTTTCCGAAGGGCAATCTCTCGGAGTGACGTGGCAGTGATGACGCCATTTTTAGTGACATGTCAAGAAAGGATGGGTGACACGTTTCACCTGAAAATGTGTGAATAATATGACACAAATATTAAAAATAAGTGCCATGTGCCAGCCCAAGAAAAAATTTAATGACACGTGTCCTATAACTCATCCGTAGACCCTTTTAAAGATTATCGCGAGGAACCGTCTTCGAGATTTTGGAGCTTCATAGATTTAGGGTTTTTGTTGTTTAGATGCCTTGAAACTCCCGAAGCACGAAGTCTCGAAATGACCGTTGAAGGTTTTCTTTTAAAATTTGGGCAACTTTATAATAAGGAGAACACAAGAGCCGTTTGATCAAATTTAATGAAACTCATCAACGGATGATATTGTAAGTGCCTTATTAATGTTAATACATAACGATCATGGATTTATTTAATTGAAAAGAAATTCCCTATGTTTTTTTGGTGAAATTTTATTTTTAAGAGGTAAAAACAAAAAAAATTAAAAGTTTAAAATTCTAACAACTTCAATTATCTTACAAGATGAAGAAGATATTCTAAGATTGGGCACTAGGGCTGTCATCCTTAGACATATCAGTCAACTGTCCATTTAGGATACAAAGAATCATTTTTACAAGATGAGGTCAGTCAACTGTCCATTTAGGATACAAAGAATCATTTTTACAAGATGAGGTCCATATGTGGAAATGGTGCTGGAAGATGCTTTGGAAGACCCAAAGTCCAGCAAAAAACTAACACCTATATGTGGCTTCAGATCAACGGTTGTTGTGCATTCAGAGTTTCAAAATCGTGTGGGTTTTAAGAACAAGTACGAACTTGCGAAGCCCCAAATAGCCGAAGTGTCGCAGATCTGAATGCCAGAAGTGCCACATCATTCTGGGAATTTTCAATCCAGAACAGGCCAAAATCGTCGAATGTCGAAGAGTCGGAGTCAAGAACTCCCGAGATACTTAATGATTGAACACCTTTATATAGCACTACCAACCACCTAAGAACATTCTAGAGGAGGAACCTTCTAGAAGCATAACCTTCTAGTAAGCCCTCTTACATTTATTGCATTCACTCTAGGCCTTATTTATTGAAAGTGAAATTTATACATAACAATACTTATCTATTATTATTTTTCTTGTGTACCTCGCTAGGTACCCCATATTATTCTCCTAGTTACACTACATTCAATCCCCCTTATGAAAGTGTTGTCCTCAACACTTTGTTATGAGAAAGTACAACCATATACCAGGGTCCCATGGATAAGTGGGGACCAAAATGATGAAGTAGGATGGAGAACCAAGGTCCCATGTAGAATCCATGTTGAAGTAGTCCAACCGCCACTACAAACTTGGGTCCCATGTCCAAGTGCTTGTGTGAACTCCCCTTCAAAGATATAGGAACTCAATAGCCAACTGAAAATTGTGCTCCAAAGATCGACATTGATCATGTGGATCCAAATATGTAGATCCCTCCATATCCAAAAATTCATTTTCATAACACACTAGAACTAGACAATACTGAAAAATAGTATTTAGAGAAGGATCATGATTGTTCTCCATAAGGTTCTCTATAGAAGGTGGAGTAGAGTCAACAAATAAAAGAAAATAATTATCATCCCAAAAATGACAATTGTCCATATACCAATCCTCACAATCAAAATCTAAATTATACCAAGCATATATTTCTTGATCATATTTTTCCTTGGTGTAAATGTCGACGATCTCCAAATTACACTTCTCTTACCTTTTGGCTCTAATCTCCTGAATATTTTTCCTTGCAACTTCAAACACTTGAAATGTTGTCTCGATGGCTTCCATCGCCTGCTCAATTTCGATGAATATTGGAGAGTGAATATCCATTGGAAACACCACATATAATATACCAAAAAAAAATCTAAAAATCCTCTATCCAATGACATTGATCTGACAAAAATATGAGCACTCTATCAAAATTTATAAGCTCTGCAATTCTGTTGTCATCACAAAAAAACCCTAAAAAATGGTTGATTTTAAATCAATGATATCGTCACTTTTGTAGTTTTGATTCAGATGATTTTTTTTAAATGGGATAATTTTGTGAGAGGAACTCATATTTGCAATTTGTTTGGGCGAATTTGGTACAAATTTATATAGAAATCAGCANNCCTTCCACGGAAAAACTTCAAAAAATGTTGATTTTAAATCAACAATATATGGCCTCTCGAACATTGATTTGGACAATTGTTTTTTGAAATTGGTTGTTTTTCAGAGAGGAACTTAGATATATAATCATTTTCAGAAATTTCTACAAAGAGAGCTTCAATAATTGACTGGAATGTCACAACCCTCTTTTTTCTTGGTATTTTGAATATGCAATAATTAAAAAATTTCCCATTTTTGTGGTTGAAGAAGGTGCTCTGATACCAAATGATAAGTACCAAAGACCTTAATATAGAAACACCATAATATATCCAATAACAATATAGAAGGAACCGACACTTTATGAATTTGAAACCCTTAGGGTAGAGCAACATGATACAATAGATCTTATTAAGGAAGGGATCCACTATTGTTCACTTGCCTCTTTGAGGGGGTAACCTCCTAATGAACTATTGCTCCAAATACAATACTTCTCAACTTGTCTTACTGCTCCAAATACAATACTTCTCAACTTGCATGTTACATTGCTTGGAACCCTTTATATAGTGTTACCAAGAACCTAAGAACATTCTAGAAGAGGAACCTTCTAGAAGTGAAACCTTCTAGTAAGTCCTCATACATTTATTGCATTCACACTAGGACTTATTTATTAAAAGTGGCATTTATACATAACAATACTTATTTATTGGTATTCCCCTATGGTACCTCCCTAGGTGCCCCATATTATTCCCCCTAGCTACACTATAGGTATGATTTGGATTGGATCATTATATTTTTTCATCTATCTCGATGCTTTCAAAGTGGAAAAAATTGGAGGAATCAACTTGCAGGGTCATTTTAATGGCAGGTCCCATTTTGGAAAATTGGGGTTTGAAACCTTCTAGAGCCATTTACAGGCATCAAATGACATTTTTTGGATTCAAAACTTTCCCCACAAGAGATACAACCCCGTGACGCTATTATAATTTTAATGGCAGGTCCCATTTTGGAAAATTGGGGTTTGAAACCTTCTAGAGCCATTTACAGGCATCAAATGACATTTTTTGGATTCAAAACTTTCCCCACAAGAGATACAACCCCGTGACGCTATTATACACATGGATACCTTTCCAATAGTGCAAAAATCATTACAATAGGAGCTCATATGCAAAATTTATGCCTCCCTTAAGTTGACATATTGTGTTGACCACCATGGTACAAGAAGATGCCACGTCATCCCCCGTTACTCATGCATATGGGGCTAGCCACGTGAGGACTTTCAATAATATTCTATAAGGTCCAAAACCTTATCAAAATTGAGGTTTTAGGAGAAGGGGTTTCCATAACCCTAGATGACTATCGAGATATGTTAAATATTGGGCTGCTAGGAGCAGAAGGGGGCTCCATAGCATAGCAAAACAACTAGGAGTGGGAAAATTAGAGAGCATAATAAAGGCGGTTAATGTTTTGTTGCAGCCTAATAGGCCACAAGTCTCAGGTGACACCATAGAGAGTGCCCTCTCCTTTGTACTTGCATTATTTCCATACCAAAGATAGAGAGTGCCCTCTCCTTTGTACTTGCATTATTTCCATACCAAAGAAAAAAGGGCAGAACAACCTCACCTTCTAGCTAGGTTTTCTCCTGTAAGGGTTTCCCAGAGAAAAAAAAAATTAATTTTGTGGATGGTGTGTGATTTTATTTTGTTGTTCTCTATTTTTTTCATTTCATATATTTCATGCATAAACATAAAATCAATAACTAAATACTCTGGACTCTAAAAGA
Organism: Picea abies; assembly: GCA_900067695.1. NCBI lineage: Eukaryota > Viridiplantae > Streptophyta > Pinopsida > Pinales > Pinaceae > Picea > Picea abies. The sequence goes on from CBVK0102108975.1 coordinate 6,024, forward strand.
ATTTAATCTCCATAGTGTAAGTTTTATTTTTTATTTTTCATATCTATTGTAACGAACTATTCCAATGGAATATCCATGGTAGTTTAAAGATCAACTTGCTTTAGTGTTATGAAAATTATTTTAGGAACCTCAAGGTATGCTTCCAATTAGTTGCACAATTGAACGTAAGATTGACTTGCAACATGGAGTTGTTTTTTCCCAATAAAGGAGATTGTAAAAAAATACTACTTGAGAATGAATAGATAAAGAAGCGAGAAGCAAATTTAATATTTGTAGGATAGAGGGCACATCCACCCATCATTCACCCTTGCTCTTAATTATGTGGACCACCCAAATTATTGGTTTTGAAGAAGGATGGGACATGAAATATATGTATGGATTATCAACTTCTTCATAAAATCATCATTAAGATCCAATATCCATTGGCATGCATAGAAAACCTATTGGATCATCTCTAGGGAGCCAAATTTTTATAGTAAGAACAATCTAAAGCTAGGTTATCATAAAATTCATATCAAGGGGGAACATACTTGGAAGACAACCTTCAAGATCCATCAAAGATTATTCAAATGGATGGTGATGTCATTTGGTTTTATCCCATGTGACATTCACGAGGATGATGAAAAAAGTGTTGATACAATGTTGTAAGTCTTTTGTGATCATGTAACTAAATGACATTCTTGTTTTCAAAAAGACTTTAGAGAGGCATTTGCACAACCTGACTAGGCATGTACAACATTGGACAAAGAAAAACTATTAGTAAATCCAAAAAAATGTGCATTAAAGTAGCCTCAACTTGTTTATCTCAAATTTTGTGTCAACTAAGATATCCCAAACATAATCAAACAAATATTTGTACCATAGTTGTATGGCCATTGCCAAATAACTTTTGTGACCTACAAAGTTTCATGGAATCAGAAAACAACTTCCACAAGTTCATTGCTTACTTTTCCCATGTTGCAAACTCAATCAATGTGTTTAATAATGACTATGTCTAACTTAGTTGGGGAGCCATGCAAAAAAATAATTTAATAACATTAAGCATACAATATTGAATGGTCATATCCTTTCACTTCCTAACATTCAAAAATATTTCAAAATTGAAGTGTATTTTTGTGCAATTTCCATGGGCATGGGGATGCAATGAAATGAATTTCATGCACATACCAACAACTTATCACAATCTTGTACAACTCAATCTCTCCAATCCTTATCCAGGGAAAACATAGAAAAAACTTAGCCACCAACTCTTCCTCGCTAAGAATCACTCCTAATGGAAGTTGATCACTCCACCAAAGATCCTTCTTGGCACCTACACTTGCATCCCACAAGAGTACTACATGGTGTCCCCTTCTCTATTCTCACAATAAGCACATCAAGTATCACTAGGGTTTCAAAATTATCCCTCATATTATCCCCCCCAGGGACATTATAGTATGTCCATGATGACACAACCAAGGTTCATTCATACACCATGCACCCTACATCACATGAAGCACCCCCAAGCAGGGTATAGACACTTCCAGAGTAACCCCGAGATCTAACACTCCCTCTTTAAGAGGAAAGTGTTTTCACCAACACCAATACACTCCCTTTTCAATTCAACCTAACTTGAGGATATTCATGGCCACCCACCTCTTTTAGTTGGCTCACATATAGCTTTCATTTTGGCAGTTACAGTTTTCATTTTGGCAGTTTTTTACTCGTTCAAAGAAGAGCTTGGAAGTGGCCTCTGTCGTGATGCTCTTCTTACAGGTGACCATAATCGCCATCTTGGAAAATCGATCAATGCTCTTCTTACAGGTGACCATAATCGCCATCTTGGAAAATCGATCAACCACCACAAAAACACAGTCATTTCCCTACTTGGTTGAAGGAAGGCCTGACATGTAGTCCATCGAGATGGATTCCCAGGGCCTTTCGGGAGTAGGCAGAGGAGTGTACATGCCTTGTTTCTTAATGGCCGGTTTGGAAATGATGCAGGTCGTGCAGAACCTAATATACTTGTTGACATCATGTCAGAGTTTCAACCAATAGAAATGTTATTGCAACACTGCCACTGTCTTTTCCACACCAAAGTGTCCTTATACCCAACTGTAGTGAGCTTCCCAAATAATCTTCGCTCGCTTGATGGAACATAGAGATGGCCCAGATGGCATAAAAACCCATAATATAGATGAAAATTAGTGACAGTTGTGTTTATGACTAGCAAATGGTAGGTAGTGGCGAAGTTAGGTAGGTAGTGGCGAAGTTAGGATTTCTCTCAAAGTTGGGGCCATCCAAAGGTCTCGTGTCCAGAGGAGTGTAGCATTGTGGTTAGTGCGGCAACTAGAGGTTTGTTGAGGTAGTCAACGACGCGATTGGTGCTCCATGTATTATACTGGATGTTGAGATGGAATTGTTGCAAGTATGTGGGCCACTTCTGATGGCAGTCATTCTACAATTTTTCTTGTGTCAGCATGAACTGCGGAGGCTTATGATTAGTGTGGATGTCTGTCTTCTTCCCAAGAATGTAATGTCTCCACTAGTGGAAGTCTTGCACAATGGAGTACATTTCTTTGTCGAAAGTGGGGTACTTACAGACAGTATCTAATAGCGCCTCACTATGATAGGGCATAGGATATTCATACTGAGTGAGAACTGCGCCCACAACATAGTCTAAAGCATCTGTCTCAATCTCAAAAGGTTGTTGTAGGTTGGGTAATGAGAGCATAGGGGCTAAGCACAAGTGATGCTTCAAATCATTGAACACTTTATGTTGTGACTTGCCCCACACGAACTTCACTAATGTAAACCAGGGCAAGGTGACATCCTTGGAGAGGATGATGTTGAGAGAAGATTTATTGTGGATCTTACAGATTGCTTAGAGAATGAAGAGGAAGAGAGACTTGTAGGAAGTCTCATGAGCTCTTTGAAGAGATCAGATCAACATATGGATATGCTGACAAGTAAGGATGAAATGCCTATGTTTTTATTTATGACATATTGTGTGTGGTTATAGATAAATGCCTATGTTTTTATTTATGACGTATTGTGTGTGGTTATAGATTTAGCAGGTGAAGTTGTCAACATTCAAAAGGAAGAAAATTAAATGTATAAAAACATTTCAAGTAGGGAGGATCAAAAACTCATTTTGATGGAGGAGAAAATGAAGGACAACTACAAAAATTTATTGTTGCAAAAGACGAGGTAATACTGTCTCAAAAGGACAACCAAGAGGAATATCATACACTACCAAACAAATGGACTACTGGAAGATGGTCAGCGTATTTTATTGCTCCAGACAATAAGGTAGATTTGGCTCATGAGGATGGCCAAAGAGAAATTGAAGGGATGAGGATGTTGATGGTGAAGATGTCTTAGAGAATACATGTAGAGAAAAGGAAGATCTACATCAGCGGAGCAAGTGAGGAGACAAGAAGCTGCATAAGACAAGTAAAAAGGGCAGATTTCCAAAGCAAAGTCAGTGGGGCATTGCAGCATAAGAAATGGAAGCCAGGAAAGTTGCAATCAGTAGCAACAAGACAACAAAATAACAATTAAGCAAGTGGAGAAGAAATTGGGCAGCTAGATGAGATTGTCATGCAAGTTGAAGACGGTGGACATGTGCTTTTTGAAAGCATGACAACTACACAAGACGTGGATGTTATTGAGGAAATGGATGAAGATGAGGAAGTTCATTGGTGTGAACCTGAGCAGAGATTGATGCTCAATGATGGTATTGGTAACTCCATTTATTGGATGAAGAATTGCAAGGAATTGCAAAAAGGTTATGAAGATTGGAAATCTTCCAAGGATAGGGTGAAAGAAGAATTGCCTTGTCAAGAGCATATTCAAAATTTGGTTATGCAAGTAGCATTGTTTCATGAAAACAATGAGAAGGATGTTGAAAGTATGGACATTACTGAAGACATAAGTGGGGCAATGGATTGGCTTAAAGATATTTCTGTTGAGGAAATTTTACATTGGGATACATAAGAGTACAAAGAAGCAATGATGAAATTGATTGATAAGAATGTTGTTGATATGGTAAGTGAAGGTATAAAGAATTTGGATTTAATTGGTTGCTTTAGTCAAATTCAAGAGAAGAATTTGTAGGAAAGATTCCATAAGTTAAATGTGGAATTGGAGGATGTGAAATATTGTGTATGTGAGTATTCTCAAAATCTTGAAAGTAGTCGAGGATATACAAGTAAAGATGCAATGCATCCAAAGGATAACAACAACAACATACAAAAGCAAGGATTCTTAGCCCATGATTATGTTATTGAAAGAAATCAAGGATTGCAGGGAACAATAGAAATTGATTATGTGATTGAGGAATTGTTGAATTTGATGATGGGACAGTCCAGATGGAGGAAGCTGACAGCGGAAGGGATGATCAATCAGAAATTGAAGTTGATTGAAGGATGGAAAATGAACCAGAAGGCAACTGATATACAACAACAATAGAGGTGCAGAGCAATTAGACAGCTACCAACTAAGGTTTGGGACCCTCGAGGTTTTCATTAGTATATGAAATCACATGATCAGGAGATCATGAATGTTTTCAACCTTGGGATCCTGATGCAGGAGCATCCTGCTTCCAAATTGTTGTACAATTGCCTATACTAGGAGGTCTTGTGTTTTCAAGGGAGTTGGTTCCCAAAGTCTTGATTTATTTGTAATTTCCTATGGCTTGATGAGTAAGGAGTAAGATACACAGCATAAGGAGTTGGTGATGATTTAAATTGTAATTGTTCTCGAATGTATGAGAACATGAGTGAGTGAGAGTTGGTTTTTTGAGAGATTTTAGAGTGAGTAGATCTCTTGAATATTTGTATAATCCTAAGATTATGTTTAGTGAGAGATCTTAGTGATATTTGGAGAGATTTGGGGATCTGAGAGGATCCTTAGGAGATTGATTGAGTTATTTGTGGATATGACTAGTTTACAGTTCAATATCCTTTTTATATATTTATTATAGTCTTGTGGGAATTAGGAGGAGGTTAGGCAAAAGAGGTTGGACAGAGAGAAGGTGTTTGTAGTCGAGCCAATGGCCATTCGAATGTAAATTGGGCCTAAGGACGAAGTAGAGGTTAACAGTGAAATGATCATGTTTATTTGGCCATGTACAGTTCATTTATACTGAATTAATATAGTGTGGAAAGATTTGTTTTGAGCTTAATCTGAAGGAATCTATGTTCACGACAGTTAAATCCTGTCATTGAGGATGTGATGGTTATTTTGTGTGCATAACCTTTGTAGAAACTATTATAATAGGTCTCGGGTTATGTGGGGTTGATATATCTCTTCATTTTTATATGTCTCTGCATATAGTTGAGATCGTGTAATCAAAAGTGTAGGGTTCGTGTTGCAAGGTGAGAAGGAGAATTCTGGTGAGGAAACCTGGTATAATCTCATATTCTATATGAGATCGAGAATGTTATTCCCATGACCATCGATCACAAGAAGGATCAATGATCCTAACTGAACTGTGGAGGCGAAAGGTTATCATAATCGTAAGTGAAGCTACAACAGCTGTTAGATCACTCCACCAGTGGATGATAACAATTAGATCAAATTGTGCAAGGATTGGAAGGAACAAACACTGACCGTTCATCATTTGGCTTGGAACTCTGCACACTGTTCGATCGCGAGGAAAGGAGTACATCAATAACCGATTGAGTCGTAACCATAAGATCTCAGTGAAGGTAGATCGATGGCGAGGATCCATTACGGGATTTAAAGGTTGAATTAAAGTTCACACAAGTTTTAGTTTTGCAATCCACAACGATCGTCGATCGTCACCCGTCAATAAATCAACAACTCACATTGGTCCATTTGCCAACATGCATCTTCCATTGCAGAACTCAACGACATTTTTAAAGGTCGTGCTAGTTGAGACTCCACAATCATTCTTGGCCATCGATATTCAGATTCAATTTAAATACTATTGTCGTTCTATATTGTAAGACTAGCACCCAAGGAGTTGAGTCGAGGTCATAGTTCTCGATCATATGGAGAGAGGGAAAAGATCCTTTGGACTAGGTATATTAAACAAGTTTTGGGCGCCTCTGTATTAAATCCCTGGTCACGGGGAATGGTCATATAAGAAAAAGGGCCATTAGATAAAGGAAGGAGCAGATCAATCCTTGGCACCCCTATTTTGGGGTTTACAATGCAATGACAACAGAAGATTGCACAAAGAAAGGGATTTAGGACGGGAGGTCCTATGTCAAGTGGTATAAGAGCAAGTAAAATATCTTTGGGAGGAAAAATCAGAGCAAAGTTTATGCTCTTGAAAATGAGTTGATGTAGTAAATGTACCTGCAAATATAATTTGTCAGACAGCTGGTACGAAGTCAAAATTAGTTGTGATTGCACAGAGGAATTCAGATTATTGAATCTGATAATGCAAAGAAAGGGAGAGAGATTCATATTATAAATCTAAAAGACAGAGGCGTGGTTAAAAGGAAATTGTCTATTCAAGTGCATTGGATGTGGAAGACAAGATCATGAACATATCTTGCAGGTATTATTGATGTTTCTATGATAACTCTGGTTTTTAAGATTTGTTTGCAGATTGTAGGTAACATACAAAGAGGGTGTTAGCAACATTATAGTTGACAGGAGTTGTAACAGAGAACCAATTGTGTTCTTAAATGAGAAGAGCATGTGAGCTCTTAAGTAGTGGGCAGGTATTATTGATGTTTCTATGATAACTCTGGTTTTTAAGATTTGTTTGCAGATTGTAGGTAACATACAAAGAGGGTGTTAGCAACATTATAGTTGACAGGAGTTGTAACAGAGAACCAATTGTGTTCTTAAATGAGAAGAGCATGTGAGCTCTTAAGTAGTGGCAGAACCTGAATAATTCCAATAGAGGTTGGATAGGGAGGACAAGTGAGTGTTCTCAAAAGGAAGTGGAAGCTGCAGAGCCTAAAAGAGCAGAGGTTTCTCAAAGAGTGGTTTAGAGGCAGAGAACCAGAAAATACCAAGAGGCCAAGCTCAAGGAGATAGCTTGCTGAGGTATGAAAGGTAGGTATGGAGACTTGCTAAAGGTGAGGGCTCAGGTGAAATACACAGGTGAACAAATGAAGTTCACAAAGGAGGGGAAGATAATGATCAATGAAGGTCATTGCAAAGGTTCAGAGGAAAGCCCCAATAGAAGGAAGTGTGCCAAGGTAAAGGGGATATAGAAGATGAGTCAAGAAGAGTTTGACAAAGAGATGATTGAGATAAAAGGTAAACTCGGTTACATGGTGAAGTTGCTACAAGAGGAAGAGATGAAAGAGAATCATAGAAGAGGATGGAGTATGAAGAAGCCATTTCAGTGGCCAGCGGTACAGTTATTCATAAAGAAATCGAGGAAAATCCTAAGGGAAATGAAGCATAGATCGAATGAATTAAAGAAGAAAGAGAAAACTAGAGAAGTTGAGTTCAGATTGAAGCCATTGATTGAAGAAGAAGTTCACTACTGTGAACCAGAGCAAGGTGACATCCTTGGAGAGGATGATGTTGAGAGAAGATCTATTGTGGATCTTACAGATTGCTTGGAGAATGAAGAGGAAGAGAGACTTGCAGGAAGGCTCATGAGCTCTTTGAAGAGTTCATATCATCATATGGATATGCTGACAAGCAAGGATGAAAGGCCTAATGTTTTTATTTCTGACATATTGTGTGTGGTTTCATATTTAGCATGTGAAGTTGTCGACATTCAAAAGGAAGAAAAAGAAATGTATAAAACCGTTTCAAGCAGGCAGGATCAAAAACTCATTCTAGTGGAGGATGAGGCCACAATGCCTCATGAAGACAGCCAAGGTGGAGCCAATATGCATGTTTCGAAAGAAACAAATGAAGGACTACTGCAAAAATTTATTGTTGCAGAAGACGAGGTAAGATTGTCTCAAAAGGACAACCAAGAGGAATACCATACACTACCAAACAAATGGACTGTTGGAAGACAGTCAGAGGAGTTTATTGCTGCAGAAAATAAGGTAGATTTGGATCATGAGGATGGCCAAAGAGAAATTGAAGGAATGAGGATGTTGATAGTGAAGATGTCTCAGAGAAGACATGTAGAGGAAATGAAGATCTACATCAACAAAGCAAGTGAGGAGACAAGAAGCAACAGAAGACAAGTAACAAGGGAATATTTCCAAAGCAAAGCCATTGGGGCATTGCAACATAAGAAATGGAAGCCAAGAAAGTTGCAGTCAGTAACAACAAGATAGTAGAATAAAAATGAAGCAAGTGGAGAAGAACTTGGACAACTAGATGAGGTTGTCATGCAGGTTGAAGAAGGTGGACATATGCTTTTTGAAAGCATGACAACCACACAAGACATGGATGTTATTGAGGAAATGGATGAAGATGAGGAAGTTCACTGGTGTGAACCTAAGAAAAGATTGATGCTCAATGATGGTATTGGTAACTCCATTTATTGGATGAAGAACTGCAAGGAA
>CBVK0102109102.1:0-10024 GCA_900067695.1 Picea abies
GGGTGGTTGGAACCTCATTTTGTTCCATAAATGGAAAGCATGGAAGAATTGGCCGTGGAGACAGACTGTCAACTCAAAGTTCCCCTATCTGTAGATTTTCCTGCAAAGCCCATACTGATCTGATCTTGCATCTGACAGAAGAATGCAAGTGCAACTTGATAGTAGAAAATGTAGATGCTAAGCCTTAAATGCAGTGACTAGAGCACGCTCCCGGTGGGAGCTAGTAGTTCTGAGTATAAATAGTTAGTTTTGATTTTTTGTTAAGGTCGATGGTAGAGAAAAGCTCTTGTATTATAAATTTTTAGTAAAGCCTCTGGATTCTGGTTATGTATCTATATTTGAGGCTTCTTTTTTAATGACAATCACCTTTCTTGCTCCATCTTGTTTGCCTCTAATACTGAAAGAGTTCATGATTGACTAATTCACTTGAATTATTGTGGCCACATTATGATGGAAGTTTGATTATAATGTTGTTATAATTCCTTTCAGTTTCTCTGAGATTTAAATTCAGGAAGATCTTGTGATTAAGTCTTTTCTTCCTGGGCTGCTGGGAGACCTGATGTCTGTGGCAAACCTTTACTTTTTTCTCACCAAATTCTTCCTCCTACTCACCTTTACTACAACCTACTGATTGAAGTTGAACCAAGACCTCACCTGCTTGTGCATGCTAGTTTAGTTTTCCAAGTTAAGACAATATTTACTCGAAACTGCGCCCATTTGACCTTATTTACAATCAACCCGTGACATAAAACTTTGATGGGTATCAGGCTTACCTCTGCCGCAATCCAGGGGTGACTTCTGGTGCTAAAAAAAGGGTTAGGCATAAAATAGTTTGTTTAGTTCAAGCATTAGTTTACATTTTCTTTAATTGCAGTTATTTTATACACTAGAATGAATTCATCTTCTGCTTTCAATTTTCTCTTTACAATTTAGCATGCTTTATTTTGTTTCATTAGAATAAATTCCTTTTCTTAAATTTAGATTAACTTTCCTTTCAAGTTGGTGTGTTTTTCCTTTAAAGCAGTAGTTTACATTTTTCTTTGCATTTCAATTCCTTGCACCAGTTCATGGAGTCCAACCTTTGATCAGTCTCAGACCTATACTACCATCAATGCACACTGCATATACATTGAAAAACACCTCTTAAGTTTCTATGAACCCTAGTTTGACAAAGTAAAATAAGAAGTGAAGGTTACAATAGTATTATTGTTGCTATTCCTAGGGCCATCACTTTTTGGCATTGTAGTTGGGGAGGTGTTAATTCTGCATATCATTTTCATTTCTTTCCTTTATGTGACTTGGACGAGTAGAGAATATACCTCAGTCATGGATATTTTTACATGTTTCTTAGTAAATGTATTTTGAGGTGTATTTTTGTGTATATTATGCCTTTTTTCTCTAATGTCTATGCCAAAACATGTGTGTACCATCAAGCAAGTCGAACTTCATGAGCCAATGATATCAACATCCTAAAAAAAGGGAATAATGTCTCCCTCAAAGCGCTGCTAGCCAAGAATCAAGAGAAATTGTCCCCACCTACCTCTAGAGTGCTCCTTGTTCATTAATACCTACTCCTGATCAACAAAAGTTCGAGATATAGATGTAATTGGTTGAGATTCCCCATTTCCCCACTTCTCTCCTCAATCTAAGAAATGGAGGTCAAACTCTCAAGACTATATATAGACCTCTAGCCTAGGAGAGGAGGAGAATTTTTTTTGGAGAATATTGTATTGAGACTTTGTTCAAAAGACTTTTGTTAAGACTTAGAGTCTTTTTTTTTCTTTATGTACTATGTATTTTAAAAGAATAAATATGGTCTTGCTTTCAACTTATTAGAGTTCTTTCAAGGTTCCTTTTGCTTCTTGGGTAGGGCCCACCAGGGATGATTTTAGGGGCTAAATTTTTCTCATGGACTAATTTTTCTTGGTTTTTCCCAAAAAGAGATTCGCTATTCTAAAAATTATTCGCCCAAATTCTAAAGGAAAAAATGATTTTACCTTAAAAATCGCCAAAATTTTATATAAACTATATAAAATACTAAGAAATTTGAATATTTTTACAAAAATATCGCCAAACATTTATAGTTGGTATAGGAAGGATTAGTAATATTCGCCAAGATTTCTACATTTTAAAATAAATTTCCATCCTTAAAATCATCCCTGGGGCCCACTCAAGAGGGCTCAAGGACCTTGTTGCAATTTCTTTTGTTTTTATGCATGTTAATATAGTGAATAGTTATCTTTTCATTCCTTTTTAATCTAAAAGTATTATTTCATGATTAATTGTGTTTTCTGTCAGATTATCATTAACTAGTTTATTACCTCAACCATCCTGTAGAAAGGTTCAATAGCCTATTGGAACACTCTTGGGTGTCTTCTCAAGGCCAAGAATCTCAGATCTATTCCATGTTATTATAGTCTAGCTTTGTTGATGCTTCAGAAGACTTACACTATCTTTGTAGGCCTCATTTTGGCTTCCTATAGGAGTTTCCTGTAGAAACTACACAGTTCATGTAGAAATTGTACAGTTCCCATAGAAATTGTACACTTCTTGTAGAAACCTCATGTAGGATTGTTTTTGTTCTATATTCGAGTTTATATTAATATTCTTTTAACAATAAAACCAATAAAACATTAAGAATACATATGGATTGCTATTTATCTAAGGGTTAGGCATAAAATAGTTTATTTATTTCATGCATTAATTTACCTTTTCTTTAATTACAGTTGTTTTATACACTAGAATGGATTCATCTTTTGCTTTCAATTTTCTCTTTATAGTTTAGCATGCTTTATTTTCTTTCATTATAATAAATTCCTTTTCTTCAATTTAGATTAACTTTCCTTTCAAGTTGGTGTGTTTTTCCTTTAAAGAAGTAGTTTACTGTTTTCTTTGCATTTCAATTCCCTGCACCACTTCATGCATTCCAAACTTTGATCAATATCATACCTATACTACCATCAATGCACACTGCATATACATTGAAAAACACCTCTTAAGTTTCTATGAACCCAGGTTGACAAAGTAAAGTAAGAAGCGAAGGTTACAATAATATTATTGTTGCTATTCTTAGGGCCATCACTTTTTGGCATCGTAGTTGGGGAGGTTCTAAGTCTACATATCATTTTCATTTCTTTCCTTTGTGTGACTTGGAGGAGTAGAGAATATACCTCAGTCATAAGGTCAACCTCATTGTAGGATTTCTATAGTGTAAAATCCCAAGTGATTTCACTTTGTGTGAGTATTGTTTGCTCCTTGTCACACTCTTTTGTATTATATTTAAGAAGAAAAAAAAAACAATTTTATTTTCTTGCAATTTGATGAATGAATAGACCTAGAGACAAGAAAGGAATTTTTTTTTCCAAAAACCCCCACCCCAACAACAGGTCCAAGCAATCCAAAGATTGGTCCTGAAACACTTGAAAGTTTCTTAGAAAGGGAAGCTAGATAATTTGAAAATATCTTAGAGAAAGGAAAATCTCCCTTACCTTGTGCTATGACTGGTGAAGAAGATATATTTGAGTTACTCAATCAGGAATCCAATGGAGAAGCCAAGATGAAAAATATTAATCCTTTTGCATTACATTATTTTCATGGTCTTGTTTATGAAGATACTAACACTTTCTTGTTTGAATTTGTAGTTACATGCAGGACATATGATTATACTACTGATGAACAAAAGATCAAACTTTTTCCTTCTACCTTGAAGGATTCATCTCTAAGATGGTTTATGAGCCTGGAGGGAAATAGTATCACAACTTGGGATTAAATGAAAAACACCTTCAGTGAAAGATACAAAGACTATTGCAAAGCAAGGGACACATGGGATGATATTTTCAGAATGACACAAGGACATGATGAATCTCTAGAATACTTCGAAGAGAGATTTAAACTAAGTGACAAAATAACTCAAAAATCTACTATGGATGAAGACTCACTCAAGATTGTCTTACTCAGAGGAGGTGTAAGAGAAGATCTAATGGAAACATTGAATATCCTATTCAATGGATATTTCTATTAGTTGGACTATGATGATATCAAAAGAATAATCAAGAACCATTCAAGGTCCTCAAGAAAGAAAGGTAGAAACAATAGAGGTTTGGTACCTCAATATTATAACCCTACAAATCATATAAAAAATGAATTAGGAGGGTTAATAGAAGATATGAAAAATGATATTTGGCATTCTTTAGCAATGCAAATGGATACTTTGTAGATAAACAAGAAACATGAGGAAACAGAGAAGGCATTGGATGTCTATTTCCCTAAATGCAGTAAAAAGCATCTTATAAATGAGTTCCCTCTAGACCTTATAGATGTTTGTGGTATTTGTGAAGAAAATCATCCAACTAACAAATTTACTTCTTTTCTAGGATTGAAAGATACATTTCGAGGAGTAGAGGAGAATGTGGAATCACCATACTTCATCAATCAAAGAAGGCCTGGAGCACCAAGACCCTTCCAAACAGACGTGAACTTCAATCCTACTCAAAATTTTGGTGCATATAATACTCAAATGTCTCCTCAACTATGGTATAATCCCAAATATCCTTTGACAAATACAAATTCTTGGCAATATTGGGGCCCACCAATTCCTCCTCCATACCAATCCTTTCCTAGCATGCCACAAAATCAAAACTCTCAATGGAGTCAACCTCTATAAGGATGGAGGCCAAAAAACGTTCAACAACCCGCATTAATGCCTCATCCTCCTCAAACCAACAACACTACTCAAAATAATGTTCCTCCTAAACAACATCATTTACCTGCTCAACCTACTCCAAATCCAAATAACAAACAAGTTCAACCTATATATGACAATGAAACAACTTATTAGACTTATTCCTTAGAAGTGCAAGAGATCGATATTAGATCAAGAAAAGTCTTACAATAAAAGATGTAGAATCTGAGAAAGAAGATATTACCTCACCTCAACAACAAACTCCTCTTTACCTTGAAAGATTAAATGAAAATAAAACTTATACATCCGAAGAGAAATAAATTTTAGGGGAACTTAAGAGTTTGTGTATAAAATTACCTCTCTTACGGCCCTCAAGGATTTTCCTATATTCAATAGGTTTATAAAATAAGAGTGCATTAGAAGGTTATGGAGGAAAATAAAATATGCCCCCACCATAAATTTTATAGGACAACTAGCTAGCCTTATGCTTGGGAAGTTAATTGTACATAAGTACTTGGATCTAGAAAGCCCCCTAGTAAATGTTCACATCAACAAAATTTTGATCCATAATAATCTCATAGAATTAGAGATTTCCATCAACGTTATGACCAAAGATACTATGTTAAAACTAAACCATCATGTATCTTTGAGAGATACTCCCACTGTCCTTCAGCTTGCAGATAGATCCACAGTAAAATCTGAAGGGATGTTATAAGATATCATAATATCTATTGCTTTTTGGGAGTACCCTACTGACTTCTTAGTCCTTCAAACCAAGTCTCAATTCAATGGATACCCTCTTATTTTAGAGAGGCCTTGGCTAGCCACAATAGATGCATATATTGGCTATAGGGAAGACAACATGACGATAACTAATGGCCTGTACCGAAATCAAATTTCTCTTTATCCTCTTTCCCAACCTTTGATAACAGAAAACCTCCCTATGTAGGTAGAAGAAGAATAATATCTAACACAAATAACTGCCTATCCCATCTACATAATCAACATAATTTTCACTAATAGTACAATTGATGAAGACACTTTCCTTGATTTTTTTTAGCAAAATCAATATCCAACTGATGTGAAAATAGAAGGGATAGATGATGATAACCAATCTGAAACTTACATTGAAAATAAAACATAATTATGGGTATAATTGTTCACTACTGATATTGAACATCCTTCATTCAAAACCACATAGATCAACCCTGCAAAAACACTCAAAATCAACAATAAACTTACTAGTCAGCAAGAACAAAAGTTATTAGATGTGTTGAAAAGAAATATTGAAGCTTTTGCATGGGATTATAAGGACATGAAAGGAAGCCATCCTTCTATTTGTACTCACCATATTTATATTAAGGATTACTACAAACCTATTAGGAAAACCTAAAGGAGGATGAACCCTGCAATGATAGACATAGATAAACAAGAAATTCAAAAGTTGTTAGATGTTGGATTCATATATCCAATCTCAGACAATAAATGGGTCTCTTGTCTAGTTATTATTCCGAAGAAGAATTGGAAATGGAGGATATGTGTGTATTACTGAGAATTAAACAAAGATACTAGAAAAGACCATTTCTCATTACCCTTTATTGACCAAGTCTAGGATTTCTTAGCTGGGAAGGAATAATTTTCATTTCTGGATGGATTTAGTGGATACAAAGAAATTCAGATAAGTCCTGAAGATAAGGACAAAACCAAATTTACTTGTCCTTGGGGTACATTTTCCTAGAAAGTATTACCATTCAGCCTATGTAATGCCCCAACCACTTTCCAAAGAGCAATACTTAACATATTTTTAGAACTCATCCATGATAAATTTGATATCTACATGGATGACTTTACCCCTTATGGAAAGTCTTTTGATGAAGCCTTAGACAATCTAGAAAAAGTTCTCCAAAGATGTAGAGAAATGAACCTCTCCCTTAGCAATGAAAAATGCAATATGATGATGAATTAAAGGATTGTTTTAGGACATCATATATCCTCTAGGGGGATTGAAGTAGACAAAAGAAAAATCAAAAGCATCACCCTACTTCCTACACCTATGAAACCAAAATAAATCTGAAGTTTCCTTGGACATGTAGGATACTACAGGAGGTTCATCAAATATTTCAGTAAGATAGATTCTCCCCTATATACATTGCTATCCAAGGATGTATATTATTTTTGGACTCTAATTTTCAACAAAAATTTGAAACCATAAAAGAGAAGCTCTCAACTCCTCATGTATTACAAGGTCCCAATTGGGATCTTCCATTTCATATTCACACTGATGCATTGGATAAATATGTGGGAGAAATCTTAGGACAAGATGAAGATAACAAGCCTTATTCCATATATTTCATAAGTAAGAATTTGGCTGATGCGTAACTAAAATACACTGTTACAGAAAATGAACTTTTAGCAGTAGTTCATGCTTTAAATAAATTCAAACATTATGTTATAGGGTATGAAGTTTTTGTACATATAGATCATGCTGCCATTAGACCATTGATGAACAAACAAAATATCAATGGTAGAATTATTAGATCATTTTTTTTATTACAACAATTTGATCTAACTATTCTTGATAAGCCTGGAAAGCAAGATGTAGTTGTAGAATTTTTGTCTAGGTTGACTATTCCCACTTAAGAAGACATGATTGATTATCAATTTCCATATGAGCACCTCTTTTCCATATCAACACAAACCACTTGGTTTTCTGATATAGCAAATTATATGACAACATGGAAGTTTCCTCAACATTTATCCTACAGAGAAAGATGCACGATTGTCCAGAAAAACTTAGCCTATACTTGGGTAGCTAGTTATCTCTTCAAGATTTTCTCAGACCAAGTCTTGAGGAGATGCATAAGAGAATATGAGGTGCATGATATCCTCCATTATTTTCATGATGAACCATGTGGAGGACATTATGCAACAAAGAGGACAACTTACAAGATCTTACAAGCTAGATACTACTAGCCAACCCTACATAGAGATGCTCAACAATATACTTCACATTGTGATGAATTTCAAATACTGGTGAAGCCTACAAAGATGATTGGTATGCCTTTACAACCCCAAGTATAATTGGAACCATTTTACAAGTGGGGCATGGACTTTATAGGCCCAATTGATCCTCCATTAGGGAAAAATATGCACATATTGGTATGCACTGACTATCTGACCAAATGGGATGAAGTAAAATATATGAAGGATTCCATAGAACAAAATGTAGATGCATTCCCCCAAGAATGCATATTATCAAGGTTTGGTTATCCAAGAGAGATAGTCACATACCAAGGACCTTAGTTTACATCCATACTTATTGAAGAAATCATAAAGGAACACAACATTTTCCATAGGAAATCAACACCCTACCATCCAAAAGAAAATGGATAGGCTGAAGTCACCAACCAAGATCTGGAGAACATCTTCACCAAAACAATGAGCATGACAAAGAAAAATTGGTCAAAGAAAATCACAAAAGAAACATGGGCATACAACATCACATGGAAGACTACCATTGGGCTCACACCCTTTGAGTTAGTCTATGGTAGGAAATCCATGCTCCCTATTGAAATTGAATACCATACATTAAGAACAACAGTTGAATTAGACATAGATTTACCATCAACACAAAGAGAAATATTGAGTCAACTAAATTCCTTATATGAGTATAAAATGCAAGAACTCTTAAAGAGAAAAGATAATAAAATAACTGGATGAAAACCTCCCTGAGGAATCCAGGCCATTTCTGTGGGTGAAAACCTCCAATGGAGGCAATCTCATATCTGAGGAATAAAGAAATATCCTCATTAGGAAAACCTCTCAGAGGATTTCTGAGGTAATGCATTGGCGAAAACCAATGATGGCACCTTCGCCTTGAGAAAAAAAAAGAAGAAGAGAAAAAAAGAAAAAAAAAGATAAGAAAAATATTTTCAGAATACTAATGTTTTGTTTTGCAGGTACAGAAAACTCCATTTGTAGAAACCATATGTACAATAAAGAAAACCAACAATATTCAACTACAATCAATAAGGGAAGTAAGCATTTTTAGTTTATCTACACTTCCAATATCATCAAAACATGCATAACACTTTCCATCAATTTCATTTATAAATCCTTTTTCTTCTTTCATGCATCAATAACACTTTACATTTTCCTCTTTATCTTAAATAAATTGACCTACTTGATCATCCTCCAAGATTCTACTAGGTCATCCTACACGGTTCTACAGGATCTACCTACATGACCATTTCTACAAATAATGACAAGAATTCAAGGGTCAAGACCAACATCAATAACATCACCAACTTTTTCAACCAATTCTACATCAAATACAAGTATCAGGACAACAAAAAACATTTCTAGATGATACTTTGTATCCTATAGAAAATATTCAACATCAAAACCTATAGTTCTACAAGATACTATGTATCCTGTAGAACACATTAAAGCCATGATACTTGATATTTCTCTGTAAAAGGAAATTTGCAACAATCATATCAACAAGAAAGTCTTCAACACCAACCTTGAGAAAAGGATCTTAACATAATCAAGTCAGCCATCAACAAAATAATGACGACCAACAACATAACATGCCATTCCTCCAACAACCTACAAACACAGATCAGATACATGCAAAGGTAACATAGGTAACACAATCATCTTTCCTCTTAAACATTCATTAAGCCTTATGTAATTATATGCATGCTTATTTGATATGGTCAAAACATGTATAAACATCTAATGTGGTGATAAGAACGATGACGTTCACCTGTCTCATCAGTTAGGGGGTGGCCATAATTCATGCTAAGGTTCAATTACCATGTTACGTTAAGTAAATTAAGTGGAGGATCATTAAAGACTACAAAGGCATGGATTAAAGAGTAATTAAGACATCATGTTGATAGTTGTGACAAGACAACAATCTAAATATGAAATTTGGAAATAATTTGTAGCAAAAGGGAATTAGAGCACCATTTCGAATTTGTGAGGAAATAAGGGTGATTTCGAGCTGCACTAAGAAAGGAGACGAGATTGTAGGCTAGGAAGACAATCAAAGCATTCAACTAGGGATTTAAAAGTCGTTTCAGGAACAAAATTTCTACAGGTAGCCATTGAACCCTCATAGCCAAAGAAATCACTTTATAGTTGTTAAATATTATAATCCATTGTTTAAATTTATATGGTTTACAAACTTATGGTTGTTTCTAGGGCTGATATAAGCTCCTAAACAAAAATCCTGCGTTTTGTAGAAACCCGACTTACACAGTTCCTGTAGAAATATGTTTTCACAGTTTCTACAAGAATAGTTGCAGAAAGTCCATATTGACTTGAATTCACTGA
>CBVK0102109127.1:0-17538 GCA_900067695.1 Picea abies
AACAAAAGTATGGTGATCTTGAAAAGCTTCTCTTAATGCTTTTCGAGCACAAAAATAAAATTCTAAAGAATCACAAGTAATCACTTACCCTCTTAAGATCCGATAGACCAATTAGGTGTTAGTGGACATTAACCATCATCATCATCATATATCACCCTTTACAAAAAAGAATTATTAGTTTGAAAAAACCTAATTCAATTTTCAACATTTATTTTTATATATCACTTTTAAATTCCATACATACCTTTAAACATTTTAAATCATTTCCTAAATATTATATATATTTTTTTATTTTTTATTTATTTTTATTGTTTCCACATCGTGAAAGAACATTATAAGTATATCCTCGTTCTTTTATACAATATGAGGATCCACCCAAATCTTATAATCACGCATTTTCCATAATTTAATGTGGCCACTTTGCATAGACTAGGCGACGGGTTTATCTCCCAATAAAGAGGTGGAGGGTTCAACTTTGCACAATATGAATGGTTCGGATTAAGATGGCCTCATTAACTATTTTAATTCTTGACCCATAGGATTATGTTAATCATTTCTCTAGCCATTTTTTATATTTTTTAAATTGTTAACTCTTGGGATTATATTAATCACTTTTCCAACCATTTTTTATATGGTTGACCCTTAGTATTATATTAGTCTCTTTTAAAACTACTTTGTATATTGTTTACCCTTGGGATTATATCAATCACTTCTCCAACCATTTTTATATTATATATAATGTCTTTGATAACTTATTCTTTAGAAAATATAGGAAAAAATGGGTGGTGATGTGTGAATTGACTTGAGTGTGTGATGAGTAACATTTATAATTATGAAATTGGTGAAAAATGAATGATATTTAGTGTGATAAATTTGTGCACAATAAGGAGTGCTTTATCCATGGAGAAATTAAGTCTTAATATCAATAAAAGAGAAATATGTTTATTTTAATTATGGAAAGGGAGCTTTCGATTCCTAATAGAGGTCTAGAAAACTTATTACCTAGTAGATGTCTAGAAAACACAAAACCTAGTGGAGGCATCAATAATCTATTATTGATGGCAGTTCCTAGTTCTCAATGAATGTCTAGGTAACCTAATCCCTTAAGAAGATATTAGTCCTTAGTTACTAATGGGGCCATATCTAATCCTCAATGGAGGTTTAGCTAACCAAATTGCTAATGGAGATATTGGTCCCTAATTACCATTAATAGATGTCTCTAATGTACAATGGAGGTGTAGCTAGACTAAACCCTAGTGAAGGTGGTGATCCATAAATAGTGATGATTATATTCAATCTTATTGAGATTACACTTGATTTACAAAAAAGAGCTCTCAGATCTATGGAAAGTGCCAATCCCTAGTGGTGTGTCTAGCTGAAAATGGGTATTGTGATAATATTATTTGTTGAGTATTTAGCATTGATGATGATGCCCTTTCTCAGGAGGGTGAGATACATCTCATTGATTTTGGGTTTGACTATGTCATGTTCTTATGATTAGATAATAAAAATGATAACACAACTTAGGGAATATTTTGGCATGAAGGCACATAGGTTCATAATGTTATAATACTATTGGTTTTCATTATGTAATCTAAATCATGCATGCATAAGAACAATCCGTAGATATATAAGTACACATGAAATCCCACTAATTTCATTAACCTAACCATTAATAACACATATTGTAAATGAATGATAATGTGACATGTGACTCTAGGATAGGGATTTTTCTTTAGAGGGGAACATAAGTTATGAATTCCTATTTGTCTTACCCATTCCTCTATGTATATTTGTGTGTGTTGAACCTAGAAAATAACTTAGGTGCCTTTCCCTAGGAGCTAGTGACTATATGGCCTAGGGAACCTAAGTTATGGGCCAAAAGGAGGACATATGTAAGTAAATTAACTTTCAAATTAAGAAATGAAAAATTAGGAGACACATATATAGTTACCTATTCATTGCTAGTTGGAACAAAGCACATGCTTTAAAGTTCAAATAAAAATATTTTCCCAAAAATTAGAAAGAAAAAAAATCATTTACACTTGCACTAAGAGAATGAAAGAATTTGATTTAAGAGAATAGAGCACTTTCACTTGCTTTGAAGAAAGATTTTTTTTTCTTTAAAGTAAAACATGCTTTCCTTCGAGATGAAAGAACATTTTAGGATTTTTTTTTCTATCAATACATATAGACACTCATGAGTAGTGATGGAAGGATGTCATATGCATAAGCCTACGATTGATAAGAGGTCTCAATAACTTAATTGTGAGAATTAGGAGTTGATGTTTATATTCGTTCATTAACATGGATGTGGTTCCCATGCTACTTAGGAATAACAAGTATGGATTTCTCACTTTAGTATTCACATACACCTACTTACTAGGGATTATGTGACTAACATTTTTATCAAGTCCATATATGATCCCAGTTAATGATGACATCAATATCTCTATATTGTTCATCTATTTTGGACAAACTTCCTTGAGTCCCCTTACCTTAGCTCTAAAATGATACCTTTTACAAATGTCTACTTCTTGGGTAAGATAGTTTAATACCTTTTCCATCCTATCATTCGGACCTTAGTGTAATACTCTAGTTTCTATCCCTGATCCATTATTTTGTGATGCACCTCTCGTCCTTTACCCATAGCTATGCACTCGAATTACTCCTCTAAGTGCTCAAAACCCACAAAGGGGTGTCCTAGGATTGGATGCTCCTTCTCTGATATGATTCGATCACTAACATGATCAAATCCTTTCGCTCTATCTATCATATTCTATTTTCTTTAGTCTCGATCCCCATGACCTTCAGCTCAACCATAGAGAACTAAACTATTTTATTCTCATCTATTGTCGCTAAACCTTTTCCTTCATCTCTTGGAGCTAAACCTGTGACCACAATCTAATGTAGAGGCACTACTCTATGTCTACACAACTAGCCAAAATCCTTTGTCTTCTCTACATGCGACCGAGATCTATGACCTTGGCCCTATTCCTTGAGCGCTAACCACTCCTCGCCAAAATCGATGGTCGTGATTTTAATTGGTGTCAATATCGATGGTTGTGGACAACTCTGGAACCACAACTTGTGTGGATGTTAACTCTCCTCCCGATATCCACAATGGAAATTGCTCATTGGTGGAGGGGTTGATGTGAGCTCTTGATTTTCCAAGCATTGAAGCTCAACGGTCCGACGTTATTGTGGAACTTGAAGTATCTCCCTCGTTAAATTTCCCTCCGACTTCTGCAATTACTCCCATCCATCGATCTGTCTTCAATTTGATCCGATGGTCATGAATTAATCAACTGTTGAACCAACGATCCTCCTCTCTTCCTCTAGATATGACAATCATGATTCATCGATTACCGATTTATCCTTTTCTCTCGATTGGACGGCCTACAACACTCTTAGCTTGATGATGAACAGTTGTTGTTCATCCCTTCCTCTTCCTTGCGTGATCATGATCTAACAGTTGTTGTTCACTGGTGAAGTGATCGCATGGTTGTTGTGCCTTCCTCTATAATCATGAAACCCATTTCCTCTCCACTGTTTTGTAGCATCATTGACCTTTCATGTGATCAATGCTCAATGAAATAACCATTATGATCTCAACTAGAATATGGGGTTGTAATAGGTCTCTTCTCCAGAGTTCTCATTCTCATTCCTGCAACACAACCCTACACCTGCAATTACACAGTCTTAGCTTATGCATAGGCTTACCCTTCTTCCTCACAGAGGTATTCAATGCACAGATAAACATATATAATACAGAGGCTACTAGAATACTCAAAACATAGTATCTTCTCTTGTATTCACATACATATGATTACATGCAGTTACACAGGCTCGCAGGCCCTCCTTTTTCTCTCTATGACCTAACCCTTCATTCGATTGGCCTAATCCTCCAATCTCTTGTCCTAGTTAGCATTCAATTGGCCTTCTCAATGCTTCTAAGGCTTACAATAATACACAAAATGGATTATGAATTGTTTCTCGTTTAGATCCAACAAATCCTCAATAGATTCCTAAGGATCCTCTTTGATCCAATTTTCACTCAACCAAATCCCTATTCTAGGATCTCCTAATCCCTAATATCCTCATGAGATATTCACAAGCCTAATATCACTCATGTTCTCATATATTTGAGAACATTTACAATTATATCCTCACATACATATTCCTCACTCAAACCACTTAAAACATAGGATATTACAAATAAATCAATGCTTTGGGAACCAACTCCCTTGAAAACACAAAACCTGCTAGTGTAGGCATTTGTACAATAATTTGGAAGTAGGATGCTCCTGCATCAGACTCCCCACATAAGAAAATGTCCATGATCTCTTGATCATGTGGTTTATATGTTGATGAAGCCCTCCAGGGTCCCAAGCTTTGCATTGAATCCTTCCACTTGCTCCATCTACTTCTCTATTATTCTACTATTTTTTTGTTGCTTGCACTTCTCCTGGATTCCACATTTTATGCTACAATGCCCCACTAGCTTTTCTTTCACAATATGCTACTGTCACTTGCTTGTTTCTATTGATTTTCTTCTTTACTTTTGTCTTGTTCTTTTGATACATCTTCCTCATCATCTCCATTATCATCTCAACCTCTATGTCCATATTAACCTTTGGCGGGTACATACTCTACCTTTGGTTGTTGTTTTGTTGCTCCTTGTTGTTTTTTTTCTCTTTGTTGAATTTTGTTTTTGTTGTTGTCCACAAATTTTTGCATCAAGTCATGAATTATATCTTCAGGATTATTTCTCTAAATACCTTCTACTATGCCAACTCTAATTGATACATTCATTTTCTTTTCTACTTGAATCAGGTATGCATATTCTCTGCACTCTTCACCTTTAGTCAACCACCTTTCCAGAAAATTTAATTCTTCCCCAATATTCACCACTTGAGGAATACCTTCTTCCTTAGGAAATATTTTATATGCTACTCCCATATTATGTTCATCTTCTACTAGTATGCCTGCAATTTCCAGATTAAAATTAAAATTTGTATCTGTTTCTTTATATGCATTAGGCATCTCTATTTCATTGCTAGACATATGTGAACATGTCCTTTCATTGGTTATACTTTCTCCTTTTTCCGATTCAGGTTATATCAATAGTCCCTTCAATAACTTTATCTCTTCATTCCACATGTTAAGCATTTCATCATAATTCTTCTCTACAACTTCCTATTGGCTATCTCCATTAGCCAATTATACCTTATTTTTTGTAGTAATAAACTCCTCTAATTGTCCTTCAACAACTTCATTGTCCATTGGTGTATGGTCTTCCTCATGGATGCCTTTTGAAAAACTCTTGCCTCCATCTTCTATCATACTGTATTGTTGATCTGGTCCGCTGGAATGTATTTATACATTTTTTTTCTTACTTCTTTATTTTAACAACTTCACATGTTGAATCTACAACCATACAAAAAATATCATATTTAAGAACATTAGGCCTTTCAACCGTACTTGTCAACATATCCATATGTTGATTTGAACTCTTCAAAGAGCCCATGAGATTCTCAATTGGTCTCCTTTCCACATCATTCTCTCTAAGGATGTCTCCTTTCTCTGGTTCACAATAGTGAACTCCTTCTTTTGTTGTCAATGGACTGCATCTGAACTCAACTTTTATGAGTTTCTCCTTCTGCATCAAGCCATTCATCATCTTCTTCAATTTCTCTAAGCTTTTCCTAAGATTCTTCCAATATAACTCCATCCCTGGCCACTAGAATTTCTTCTTCATACTCCATCCATATCTCTAGTTCTCTTGCATCTCTTCCTCTTGTAGAAGCTTCATCAGGTAACCAAGTTTACATTTTATCTCATTCATCTCTCTTTCAAACTCTTCTTGACTCATCTTCTTTATTCCCTTTACCATGGAAAATTTATTTATGTTGTGGCTTTCCTCTGAACCTCTGCAAAGACCTTCAATGATCATTGTCTTCCTGTCCTTTGTGAACTTCATCTGTTCACCTATGGACTACCTATAATACTTCCCTTGAAAATCCTCCATACCTTGCTTCATACCAATCCAAGATTCCCTATCATCCTAACCTCTTGGTACCTAATTGGTTCTCTATCTCTGGAACCACCTTTTTGAGAAACTCCTTTCCTCCTCTTGGGATTCTGTAGTACTCCACTTTCCCTCAGAACATTCAACTTTTTCCTCCTTGTCCAACTTCTATTGGAATTCTTTAGGTTCTTTTCCACTTCTAGAGCTCACATGCTCTTCTCATTTAATAACACAACTAGTCCTTTTTCGTTGTATCAGAGTTGTCTATTTATATCAACCTTCAGTCTTATTTAAACTACAACAAAACTTAAAAACATAGTTAACCATAAAACACATCATATCATCCTTCAAGATCTATGCATGATCTTGTTCCATCATTCATCTGTACATGAATAGAATATTCTTTGCCTCTGTCTTGTTCTATCAAATTTCCCTAAACCTAAATTACTATGTGCAGAATATCTTTGACCTCCTTATGCATTATCCTATGCATACTATGTTCTTATCATATTTCCAATCTAAACTCCACCTTCACATTCTATCTCTACAACTTTCCTTAAGAGCATCATCCAACTCTTTAGTCTCCAGCTTTTCTTTTTCCTCTGTGTGCATGCTGTCTTTATTAGATTAAAATCTAAATCTTCTTTTTCTCTGATACAAAAATTATGGTATCAAACTAATCTCTCTCCTTTCCTGTGGTAAGCAAAGAACCAAAAATGATGCGCCTCGCATGCTTAACCCACAATTATGCACTCGAATTACTCCTCTGAGTGCTCAAAACCAACAAAGGGGTGTCCTACGATCGAATGCTCCTTCTCTAATTTGATTCAATCACTAATAGGATTGAATCCTTTCACTCTATCTATCATATTCCATTCTCTTCCGTCTCGATCCCCATGACCTTTAGCACAACCACAAAGTACTAAATTCTATTATCCTCATCTATTGGCGCTAATCCTTTTATTCATTTGTTGGCACTAAACCTGTGACCACATTCTAATGCAGAGTCGCTACACTATGTCTACATATCTATCTTAAATCCTCTGTCTATTTTGTATGCGACCAAGAGATATGACCTCAACCCTATTCCTTGAGTGTTAACCACTCCTCTTGAAGATTGACGATCGTGACTTTAATTGGTGTGGATATCAATGGTTGTGGAAGATTGTGGAACCACATCTTGTGCAGACTCTGATTCTCCTCTCGATCTCCACAATGGAAACTGCTTGTTGGTGGAGGGGTTGATGTGAGACATTGGTTTTCCTAGAATCAAATATCAATGGTTCAATGATATTACATGTAACGACCTCCCTCGTTACGACAACCATTCTAGTGACGGATGCAAATTTTTTTTTTGTTAAGTTGTGTGTGTGCATGTGTACAAGGAATAACACACTGAACTGTACGACGCCCTGGAAAACCTACAAGACACAACCACGATGTTCATCACAAGAAGACTAAAGGAACACGACAAGTAACTGCAACAATACACAACCATAGGCATAAGGTGCACGACACAACCAGGATGAACATAAGAAGATGACCAGGACGCACGACACGTAACCACAAGCATAAATGATGATCCCACGACAAGGTAAAACTGACTGCTAAAAACGACTGACCTCCTGCTCGCCCTACCCTGCAATGGTTAGGACCTCCAAGACACATAAGCAACGCAACCAAATCCCTATTCTAGGATCTCCTAATCCCTAATATCCTCATGAGATATTCACAAGCCTAATATCACTCATGTTCTCATATATTTGAGAACATTTACAGTTGTATTCTCACATACATATTCCTCACTCAAACCACTCAAAACATATGAGATTATAAATAAATCAAGACTTTGGGAACCAACTCCCTTGAAAATACCAAACCTGCTATTGTAGGCATTTGTACAATAATTTGGAAGCAGGATGCTCCTGCATCAGACTCCCCACGTAAGAAAATGTCCATGATATCTTGATCATGTGGTTTATATGCTGATGAAGCCCTCCAGTGTCCCAATCTTTGCATTGAATCCTTCCACTTGCTCCATCTACTTCTCTATTATTCTACTATTTTTTTGTTGCTTGCACTTCTCTTGGATTCCACATTTTATGCTACAATGCCCCACTAGCTTTTCTTTCAAAATATGCTACTGTCACTTGCTTATTGCTATTGATTTTCTTCTTTACTGTTGTCTTGTTCTTCTGAGACATATTCCTCATCATATCCATTATCATCTCAACCTCTATGTCCATCTTATCCTTTGGCGGGTACATACTCTACCATTTGTTGTTGTTTTGTTGCTCCTTATTGTTTTTTTCTCTTTGTTGTATTTTGTTTTTGTTGTTGTCCACAAATTGTTTAATCAAGTCATGAATTATATCTTCAGGATTATTTCTCTAAATACCTTCTGTTGTGCCATCTCTAATTGATACATTCATTTTCTTTTCTACTTGAATCAGGTCTACATATTCTCTGCAGTCTTCACCTTTAGTCAACCACCTTTCCAGAAAATTTAATTCTTCCCCAATATTCACCACTTGAGGAATACCTTCTTCTTTAGGAAATAGTTTAGATGCTACTCCCATGTCATGTTCATCTTCTATTGGTATGCCTACAATTTCCAGATTAAAATTAAAATTAAAATTAAAATTTGCATATGTTTCTTTATATGCAATAGGCATCTCTATTTCACTACTAGACATATGTGAACATGTCCTTTCATTGGTTGTAGTTTCTCCTTTTTCTGATTCAGGTTATATCAATAGTCCCTCCAATAACTTTATCTCTTCATTCCACATGTTAAGCATTTCATCATAATGCTTCTCTACAACTTCCTATTGGCTATCTCCATTAGCCAATTCTACATTATTTTCTATAGTAATAAACTCCTCTAACTGTCCTTCAACAACTTCATTGTCCATTGGTGTATGGTATTCCTCATGGATGACTTTTGAAAAACTATTGCCTCCATCTTCTATCAGACTGTATTGTTGATTTGGTCCTCTTGGAATGTATTTATACATTTTTTTTCTTACTTCTTTATTTTAACAGCTTCACCTACTAAATCTGCAACCATACACAAAATATCATATTTAAAAACATTAGGCCTTTAAGCCGTACTTGTCAACATATCCATATGTTGATTTGAACTCTTCAAAGAGCCCATGAGACTCTCAACTGGTCTCCTTTCCACATCATCCTCTCCAAGGATGTCTCCTTGCTCTGGTTCACAATATTGAACTCCTTCTTTTGTTGTCAATGGTCTGCATCTGAACTCAACTTCTATGAGTTTCTCCTTCTACATCAAGGCATTCATTGTCTTCTTCAATTTCTCTAAGATTTTCCTAAGATTCTACCCATATAACTCCATCCCTAGCCACTAGAATTTCTTCTTCATACTCCATCCATATATCTAGTTCTCTTGCATCTCTTCCTCTTGTAGCAACTTCATCATGTAACTGAGTTTACATTTTATCTCAGTCATCTCTCTTTCAAACTCTTCTTGACTCATCTTCTCTATTCCCTTTACCATGGAAAATTTATTTATGTTGTGGCTTTCCTCTGAACCTATGCAAAGACCTTTAGTGATCATTGTCTTCTTGTCCTTTGTGAACTTCATCTGTTCACCTATGTACTACCTATAAGACTTCCCTTGAAAATCCTCCATATCTTGCTTCATACCAATCCAATATTCCCTATCATCCTAACCTCTTAGTACCTAATTGGTTCTCTGTCTCTGGAACAACCATTTTGAGAAACTCCTTTTCTCATCTTGGGATTCTGTAGTACTCCACTTTCTCTCAGAACATTCAACTTTTTTCTCCTTGTCCAACTTCTATTGGAATTCTTCAGGTTCTTTTCCACTTCTTAAGAGCTCACATGCTCTTCTCATTTAATAACACAACTAGTCCTTTTTCATAGCCTTCGAGTTTTCTACTTCTATCAACCTTCAGTCTGATTTAAACTGCAACAAAACTTAAAACCATAGTTAACCATAAAACGCATCATATCATCCTTCAAGATCTATGCATGATCTTGTTCCACCATTCATCTTTACATGAATAGACTATTCTTTGCCTCTGTCTTGTTCTATCAGATTTCCCTAAACCTGAATTACTCTATGTAGAATATATTTGACCTCCTTATGCATACTATCTTCTTATCAGATTTCCAATCTAAACTCCACCTTTACATTCTATCTCTGCAACTTTCCTTAAGAGCATCATCCAACTCTTTAGTCTTCAGCTTTGCTTTTTCCTTTGTGTGCATGTTGTTTTTATCAGCTTAAAATATGAATCTTCTTCTTCTCTGATACCAAAATTATGGTATCGGACTAATCTCTCTCCTTTCCTGCAGTAAGCAAAGAACCAAAAATGATGCACCTCACATGCTTTACCCACAGTTATGCACTCGAATTACTCCTTTGAGTGCTCAAAACTCACAAAGGGGTGTCCTAGGATCGAATGCTCCTTCTCTAATTTGATTCGATCAATAATAGGATTGAATCCTTTTGCTCTATCTGTCAGATTCCATTCTCTTCAGTCTTGATCCCCATGACCTTCAACTCAACCAAAAATTACTAAACTCTATTATCCTCATCTATTGGCACTAAACCTTTTATTCATTTGTTGGCACTAAACATGTGACCACATTCTAATGCAGAGTCGTTGCACTATGTCTACATATCTAGCTTAAATCCTCTGTCTCTTTTGTATGCGACCGAGAGCTATGACCTCGGCCCTATTCCTTGAGCACTAACGACTCCTCTCGAATATTGAAGGTTGTGATTTTAATTGGTGTGGAGATCAATGGTTGTGGATGATTGAGGAACCGCATCTTGTGCGGACTCTGATTCTCCTCTCGATCTCCACAATGGAAACTGTTCATTGGTGGCGGGGTTGATGTGAGCGGACTCTGATTCTCCTCTCGATCTCCACAATGGAAACTGTTCATTGGTGGCGGGGTTGATGTGAGTCATTGATTTTCCAAGAATCAATGATCAATGGTTCAACGCTATTGTAGAACTTGAAGTAGCTCCCACATTAACTCTCCCTCTGAATTCCGCAATCATTTTAGTCCGTCAATATGTCTTCAACTTGATCCAATGGTAACAACTTAATCAATCGTTGACCTGACGATCCTCCTCTCTTCCTCCAGATTTGATGGTCATAATTCATCAATTAACTATTTATCCCTTTCTCCTAATCTGACGGTCTACAATGCTCCTAGCTGGATTCTGAATGATTGAAATTCATCCCTTCCTCTTCCTTGCATGATCTTGATCTAATGGCTATTATTCACTAGAGAAGTGATTGCATGGTTGTGATGCCTTCCTTCGTAATAACGAAAGCCCTTTCGTCTCCACTATTTTGTAGGATCATAGATCCTTCCTGTGATCTATGCTCATTGAAATAACCATTTTGATCTCAAATAGAATATAGGGTTGTAATAGGTCTCTTCTCTAGATCTCTCATTCTCATTCCTGCAACACGACCCTACGCCTGCTATTCCACATTCTCAACTTGTGCATAGGATTGTCCTTGTTCCTCGCATAGTTGTTCAATGCACAGATAAATAGATATAATATAAAGGCTACCAAAATACTCAAAACAAATTATTTTCTCTTGTATTCACATACATATGTTTACATACAGTTACACGGGCTCACATGGCCTCCTTTTTCTCTCTATAACCTAACCCTTCATTCGGTTTGCCTCATCCTCCAATCTCTTGTCTAGGTTAGCATTCAATTTTCCTTCTCAATGCCTCTAAGGCTTACAATAATATACAAAAGGGATTCTGAACAATTTTTGGTTCAAATCCAATAAATCCTCAACAGATTCCTAAGGATCCTCTCTGATGCACTTTCCTTTCAACCAAATCCCTATTATAGGATCTACTAATCCCTAAGATTCTCATGAGATATTCATAAGCCCAATATCACTCATGTTCTTATATATTCAAGAACATTTACAGTTATATCCTCACATACATATTCCTCACTCAAACCACTCAAAACATAGGAATTTACAAATAAATCAAGACTTTGGGAACCAACTCCCTTGAAAACACCAAACCTCCTAGTCTAGGCATTTGTACAATAATTTTGAAGAAGGATCCGAACCAACTCCCTTGAAAACACCAAACCTCCTAGTCTAGGCATTTGTACAATAATTTTGAAGAAGGATCCTCCTGCATCATTTTTTATTTACATGATGAATGGTTGTAAGCCAAAAAATGTAAATTTTAACCGAACATTGAATGATAGTAAAATACAACACCGGTTTCAAAAGAGAAATACAAAAATAATGGGGGCTATGACTCTACAATAGGGTAAAGAAAAGGGGGCTTACGTAAGCTAGTGAAAAATACCTTAGTAAGTGATTTAACCCAAAGTATTTGTAACCTTAATTATGTCCCTTGATTATTATCTACTTGTTTTTTAATTAATACTTGGGGGGGTTAGCACATGAAGGAGGTATATGGGAATTTGTAAGGATTCAAGACCCCTTCATGCCATGCAATTAAATTATTACTCGGGGAGAAATAAATTGGAAGAGAGTTTGAAGGTTGGGTTCATTTTGAATTAGTATAGATCCCAAAATAAGAGAAGTTCAAATTTACCTTGCAAATTATCCTTCATTTGGGAAATGAGGAGAATTATCCTTGAGTGAATTGCCATGAGCATGTTGTAAATGAATTATAGAAAGTTACAACCATGAATTAAGTGAGAATTGTTGTTGTATGGAATGATAGTATATTTCATTGAGAAAATTTATCTATCTAATGATTCCTTGGAATACCAAAAATGATATTTCCTAGCCAGCCTATGTTGGAGCCTTAGAGGGAAGTGGGATAGCTAGAGAGATTACTTAGTAGAGAAGGGAATCCCATTCCTTGGGTTGTGCAGGTTAATGGGAACAAGTGTTGTGTATTGGGAATCATTGTAGGTGTAATTATTAATTATGGCCCTAAGAATTGGGATGTGAGAAAAGAAATTAGAGCCAACTCTAGGAATATTTAACCCTTGAGGATTCATAAGATTAGCTCAAGGGCGGCCTCTACTACAAAGAGAAATGGTGTAGCTATGGTTGGGTGGAATGTCCCTCTTTTCAATCTAGTTGGTGGAAAATTCCAAAGAGATAAGTGTCGATGAAAATACTTGTGAACTATGCTGAATTATTATGGTTTATGTTATGGTTTGAATTAGTTTCAAGTCTATTTAGTTGTAACTTTGTATATTATACTACATGTATAATTTATGGTCTTGTGGATAATTGAATCATTATAGTGTGTTGCATAAATCTATAATATCATGTCCATTTATGGTAAATAGTTAATAACAAATCAATGAGTTCAATTCCATAGCAAATTGGTGTGAATTTGGGTGGTTAAAAGAGTACTCCCATACCCTTGAGATACACAAAGGGTATTAGGTATGTTACAATATGGTATCAAATCTATTGGTTATATAACTAGGGATGTATGGGCTAGAAGTCAATTTTATATGAAGAAAGATTAATTTGTATGACAAGTGTTTGACAAATTTCTCCATGAGAATGATTTCAGAAAATAGCGTTTGAATCTTGCAAATGGTGAATTCAGTGATACAATTACCATGTTGGAAGGTTGTTAGAGTACTTGGGTAGCTTATGGAGGAATAAATGGATAAATTCCCAAATTTCAAAGTTAGATATCTAAAAAAATTTAGAAAATGTAGTCCATGGGCTAAGTGATTGACAAAATGTCCAAGGGGAGAAAGGACTGTATAGATCCATAAATCCCAGTTTTAAAGACATATTTAGGTATGGTTTGAAACATTGGAAGGACAATTTAGAGGGAAATAATTTTGATATTTCAGATCTTGGAGAAGTGCTTTAGAATTCTTCATAATTTGAGAATAAAGAGGGTAGTAGCCTTGATTTGAAAAACTGATGAAGCACACAATCACCAGCATTTGAAATAAAATCCTATAGGACTAGAATTGAGATGTATCTACAAATTTTATTGGCATGCACACTTAATGAAAATTCATAGCTACATCAAGGATAAGTAAAGAACATAATTGAACAATATTATTGAACAATAGACATGGAAGATGGAAAACACTTGTTATCCATGAAGAAGAATCTAGAGGATTGAATATCAACATAAAAGAGATACATTCTAATGAGCATAGAAAACTAATTGAGTCATTAGATCTTGTAGAAGCTATAATAAACTTGAATATGGAGGTGCATATCTGTAGGGTTGATAATGATAGGATGTTGAAAGATAAAGAGGAGAAAAATCAACTAGACACTTCACTCTTACAGAGCTTAGTATCATTTGCAAAATAAAATGAATAATGGATCAGGTTCAAGGTATGAGGAAGGAGGCACAGTCCATCCAAGAAGAGAAAACCACAAAATATATAGGCACTCAACAAGTGATACCAGAACTCAAAATGCTTCATTACTCACCAACACATTTAGCAAGGAATCCATATTCATTTTAATAACCACATATCATCCTAGAATTGTCCCCATTTAGACATTAAAGGAGAAGGTATAAGAAAAACAATTTGCAAGGAGAGATTAGGAAGATCAAGCTACCAAGCTTTGATGGTGAAAAACGATGGGAGAGGATGTTGAAGCTTGGTTTCTGGGAGTAAGAAAGCACTTTTAGATGCATAAATCTTCATCCAATATATAATCTAGAATTTCCATATACAAACTAT
Source organism: Picea abies (assembly GCA_900067695.1). NCBI lineage: Eukaryota > Viridiplantae > Streptophyta > Pinopsida > Pinales > Pinaceae > Picea > Picea abies. The sequence continues at coordinate 14,745 of CBVK0102109127.1, forward strand.
AGGGAAAATATTTTATTCGGTGGGACCAACTAAAGTAAGTTAAACACATGGATGAGAGGAGGATTTCTTGGAAGTGCTCCAAGAAGAATTTCCAACAACAATATATTTTTGAGCACTATTATGAAAAGAAGATGTAGGAATGTTTTGAGCTCAAGTTGGGAAATATGACTATGGAAGAATATGAAAATTATTTTTTGGAGATACTATGGAGTTTTTGGAGCTACTATGGTATGTTATCTGTATTAAAAATAAGAATCCAATTATAAAAAGATTACTATGTGGGTTTCCTATATTCTACAAAGATAAAATTCGGTTTGACGAACCTATAACTCTTTGACGAACCTATAACTCTTTAAGAGATAATAAATAAGGAAAAATATTTGTATGATTAGAGCAAAGGAAAAAAAGACTTTTAGAAGTCCTGGATACATAATAAAAAGGAGAAGCAAGATCATAGGAAAAAGGGGTTTCAACCTACTTTATTTAGGAACAATCCTAATACATATTAGCAAAGCTAGCTAGCTTAGAGTTGGTCTAAGATGAAAAAATCCTTGGGAAAAGGGCAAGGTAGAAAATAAAATTCTAGGGATGTGAAGGGTATCATTTATATAGAAAATTACTTGAAAAAGAAGGAAGAATGAGGAAAATGCATGCCATACACAAGGAAAGTATAGTGGAATATGTCAGAAATAACATTCCAAAAATATATGTTGCCTTGGAAAATTGACAGGTGAACCAACTATCCAACATGATTGAGGTTGATGGTAAGATTACCAATAAACCTATTGCAATTTTAATTTATTTAAGAGTGAGTCATAGTTGCATTGCCCTTGATTTGGTTGAAATGTTTCATTTTAAAAACAAGCATGATAAATCATGGTTGGTTCAATTGGCTACTAGAACTAAAAGGAAAATGAATGAAATTGACAAAGGTTGTCGATTAGATATGGATTGCACCAGCATTATTGTAAACCTGAATATAATACCACTTGGTTAACATGATGTTCTTATTGGAATGGATTGATTGAATTCATATCATGTTGTGCTAGATTGTCATAATAAGACTCTAACTTGTCTTGATGAATAAGGAAAGAAGAGGATAGTGAAGGAAATTCCCAAACCCATTTCTACAAGGGCTATTTCATCCGTGCAATTGAAGAGATGCTTCAACAATGGGTGTCAATTGTGTGCATATCATGTGGATGATCTAGGAAAGTGTACAAGACCAAATATTTAGAACTTTCCAGTGCTACAAGAGTATGCCAATGAATTTAGGTAGATACCAAGTTTACCACCAAAAAGAGATATTGATTTCTCTATTAATTTGATTCCTAGAGCTACTTCAATATCTAAGACTCCATATATAATGAGAATACAAAATCAAAGGAGCTGCAAATGAAATTAGAAGAATTGTTAAAGAAAGGGTGTATATGCCCAAGTTTCTTCCTTGGGGAGAACTAGTACTCTTTGTGAATAAGAAATATGTGACTTTGTGGCTATGCATTGATTTTAGATCAAAGAAGGCTTACAACAACAAAATGTATGATATAAGTATGAGGGTTATAATTTGTGAGAGAACGAAATTTTTATGTATAAAAATAGAGTGTATGCTATTAGTTATTATTAATTAATGAAAATATTTTTAAAAGAAATGTTTGCAGCATAATCTTCCATATGATGGACATATCAGTTATTAGAAGACAATTACAACAGTAAGAAGTCAATATTTTTGGCTAGGAATGAAGAAGGATGTGGCTAATTATACAACTAGGTGTATGAAATGTTAAAGAGTAAAGGCCAAGCATAGATATCTAGCATGTTTGCTACAACCATGACCAATTCCAAAGTGGAAATGGGAAGTGGTAACTACTGATTTTATCACTAAGTTTCCTAAGAAAACAAGGAAACATGATTCAATAATGGTAGTGGTGAAAACATTAACCAAAATTGCTCACTTTTTTCTAGTTAATTTGGCTCATAAGGCAACTAATATAGTAGATATGTACCTGAAAGATATTTCTAGGTTGCAAAAGATACTGGAGGAAATTATTTCAAATAGAGATCCAAAATTTACCTCAAACTTTTGGAAAGTATTATTTAAGGGTTTTGGTACACATAAAAACTCTATTAAATCCTAGCATCCACAAACATATGAACAAATAGAGAGAGTTAGTCAAGTGATTGAAAACATATTAAGAATGTATGTGATGGACAAGTTGTCCAAGTGAGAGAATTACTTTCATTTAGTAGAAATTTCCTATAATAATGGATATCATGATTCACTAAAAATGACTCCATTTGAGGAATTGTATGGAAGAAAGTGTAATATTCTAGCTAGTTAAAACAATTCAACAAACAAAGTAGTACTTGGGCTAGAAGTGCTCAAGGAAATGGAAGAGAAAATAGTCAAGCTCAAAAAGAATTTAATGGAAGAATATGAAAAGAGAAAGAGTTATGAAATAAAGGAAGAATACCAAGGAAATTTAAAATTTGGGAGCATGTCTTTTTGAAAGTGAAACCAAAGAAAAGTTTGTTGAAGTTGGGGAGATGCACTAAATTGACATCTATATATTATTGTCATTTTGAGATCGTGGATGGGATAGGATATGTTGCATACATGCTTGCATTACCTATTACCATATAAGTGCATAATGTGTTGCATGTGTCATTGTTGAAAAAGTATGTGCATAACCCTAGCCATGTCATTGATTAGGCTTTGATTCAAGTGTAACTAGAAGGAGACTTCCAGGCAGGGATGATTTTAGGGGCTAAATTTCGCTCGTGGGCTAATTTT